>CM064494.1:13154207-13156707 GCA_032716605.1 Paralithodes platypus
AAAAAAAAAAATCAAAACGTAAACAGGAAAATTTCAGAACCTTATAAAATTCACCACAAAAAAAAGTTCGTAGCCCTTTCGACACTGATTTATAATTATTCGTCCTTAATAGAATCATCATTATAAGAAACGACTATGTCCCTGCGTTATGTTATTAAGGGGGAGATTGCCACTGGAGGGATTTTTTTTCTTTTTCTGGACCCCTTTCTCCCTCATGTTTAGCCCCATTGCTATGGAGATTTTTAAGATGTTCGCCCCATTAGTTTGGCGATTTTAAGAACTTTCACCTCATTCATGTCACTTTTAAGACCTTTCGTGTCATTTAGGTGTCGATTTTTTCCTGGCGAGCGATAGCGAGCCTGCAATTTAAGAAGAACCGGCTATCGGCCGGAAAATTTTTCTACCGAAAAATTTACAAATTTATCTTGAAAGGGGGTCAAGGGGGTGTAATTTCAAGCTTGATGGAAATCTAGGAAACACACTAAAAACCTCCCCTTAAAGCCAATTTATCATAACAAGCAAAATGTTTCGTTATCAAATGTTAGCAGTTTCCGAGTAATGAACACGGGAATATAGCGATTTACCGTCAACTGAAGGAGAAAAAAAAAAAAAAAAAAAAAAAAAAAAAAAAAGTAGAAAAAATTTTTTTTACTATAGGGGGGGGGGGCCCCTTTGGGTGGAAGTGAGTTGTCATTATTCCGCACCATGGCAGTACAAGCGAAAAAAAAAAAAAAAAAAAAAAATAGAAAATACCCCGTTGTAAAGGCAGTGTATTACAACAAGGTAGGGGGATGAGTGAGACTGATGGGGGGGGGTACGGACTTGTGAACCCAACAGTGCCCCTACGATACTGTGCTACCCCCCCCCCCCCACTCCCCCTCTTTTAGTCTCAGTCACCCCCCCCCCCCTCCTCCATGGTCCCTATATGGTCAGTACTCCCCCCCCCCCCCCCTTCCATCCTACGACCATTCTCTCTCTCTCTCTCTCTCTCTCTCTCTCTGCATTTATATATATATATATATATATATATATTTTTTTTTTTTTTTTTTTCTCGTTCAGCATATCCTGAATATGAATACAATACGGGACCATGGGTGGGAGTTTAGGATTGGAGAAGTGCAACACTAGGATTAATTAAGGGGAGATCTCCACTTGAGGGATTTTTTTTCTTCCCGACCCCTTTCTCCCTCATGTTTAGAGCCCCGTTGCTTTTGATATTATAAAACGTTTGCCCCATTAGTTTAGCAGATTGTTAAGAAACTTTTCACTCCCATATTAAGAACTTTCGTGCAATCAGGTGTCGATTTTATCCTGAGCGAGCGGATAGCGCAGCCTGTAATTTAAGATGGAAAACCGGCCTTCGGCCGGGACATTTTCGTACCGAAAAATGTACAAATTGTAGCTTGAAAGGGGACTTCAAGGGGGCGGGTTGTTTTTTGATAATTTTAAGCTTGATGGAGGTCTAGGGAACAAACTAAATACCTCCCCTTAAATAGAAGGTAGCTAACATAATGCATATTTTACTGAATACATTACGTTAGATAGTTCCATTGGTATTATCTAGAATATCTGTCTCCCTGGAATACACTGCAAGGTCTTTGGAATAATACCAATTCATTTTTGCACCTACCAAATCAGATTCAGTCGTATTAACATTGCTACTTGTTATCGTCTGTACGCTGTTCTATTCCTTCACTTTCTAGCGTACACACACACACACAGACAGACAACACGCACACACATATACATACACACACACAGACAGACAACACGCACACACATAGACAGACAGACACAGACAGACAGACAACACACACACACACATACAGACAGACACACACGCACACACACACACACACAGACAGACAGACAGAGACACACACACACAGACAGACAGACAACACACACACACACACACACACACAGAGGAACATTCTCTAACGCCCATACCTTTAGAACCAGTCCTGCAGTGTACGCGAAATATGTGTGTGCGTGTGTGTGTATGTGTGTGCGTGCGTGCGTGTGCTTGGTCACCATTGTCCGCCATTGCAAAGGGGCGTACGGGGGGGGGGGGGGGGGAGGGGGGGATTGTTATAAAAGGGTAGAGAGGGTTGCAGGGGGGATGAGTTGCAGAAGAAGGGGAGGAGGACATTGCAAGGGAGGGAGGGAGGGAGGGTGACGGTTGCAAGCGAATGAGAAGAGGGAGGGATGCAACGAAGGGGGAAAAGGAGGGGAATATATATATATATATATATATATATATATATATATATATATATATATATATATATATATATATATATATATATATATGAGATGCTGATACATTAAAATGTAAAAATTGAAAACAAATTCAAACCAAAACTGGGACAAGGACAATATTAAGTCAAAACAACATATCAAAATCGCCATGTGCAAACAACGCTTACTAAAATAAAATGTATGAAATGAAAGAACACAATCCACCACATAGGGTGTACATTAATTACTACATGAACAA
>CM064494.1:13159207-13206679 GCA_032716605.1 Paralithodes platypus
CAACCCCTTTCGATATATTTGTAAATTTTTCGGTAGAAAGATTTCCCTGCCGAAGGCCGCTTAATTCTATAATTACAGGCTCGCTATCGCTCGCCAGGAAAAAATCGACAACTAAATGGCACGAATCGTCTTAATATTGGCAAAGAAATGGGGCAAAAGGTCTGATTATCGCCAAACTAATGGGGCGAATGTCTTGAAATCTCATAACTAAAAGGGCTAAAAACATGAGGGAGGACCCACAAAACCAACTGCCTCCCCTTAAGTGTGGGTATGTGTGTGTGTGTGTGTGTGTGTGTGTGTGTGTGTGTGTGTGTGTGTGTGTGTGTGTGTGTGTGTGTGTGTGTGTGGGTATATGCATGTATGTGTGTGTGTGTGTGTGTGTGGGTATGTATGTATGTATATGTGTGTGGGTATGTGTGTGTGTGTGTGTGTATGTGTGGGTATATGTATGTATGTGTGTGTGTGTGTGTGTGTGTGTGTGTGGGTATGTGGGTATGTGGGTATGTATGTATGTGTGGGTATGTGTGTGTGTACCACCGACAAATGCACCATACCCACCGCCCGGAAAATACCATAAATACCTTCCACACATAAAAACATACCCGGTAACCCTTTCAATACCAGTACGGTTGAGAACAGTAATAGCTACCCACCCATTGACTCTGTATCGAACATAAATTATACAATACAAAAATAAAAATAAAAATAAATAAAAAATACTAAATGCTTCAGAACTTGGCCCGGAAAATGCCGTAAATATCTTCCACTTAAGGGGAGATTTTAACTTAAGGAATTGTTTTTCGAACCTCTTTCTCCCTCATGTTTAGCCCCATTAGTTTTGAGATTATAATAATATATATATATATATATACCGGGTATATATATATATACAGTATATATGTATATATATATTTATTAATTTATTATAATTTCAACACTAATGTGGCTAAACATGAGGGAGAAAGCGGTTCGAAAAATAATTCCTTAAGTTAAAAGTTAAATTAAGATAATAGCGTGATGGATGGAGGGATATTATGTTCTGACGGGGGGGGGGGGGGGGGGGGGGTTAATTATATCCATGAGGGGGAGGTAATATTGTGGAGGCAAATTATAGTTATCAAACCAACGCTAATGCTAGACACGCTATATGGTGAGGATTGGAAGTTGGGTTGTATTTTTGTTGGCTCACTTCCTAGCTATCGTTTTTGTGTGTGTGTGTGTGAGAGAGAGAGAGAGAGAGAGAGAGGGAGAGAGAGAGAGAGAGAGAGAGAGAGAGAGAGAGAGAGAGAGAGAGACAGAGAGACAGAGAGAGAGAGAGAGAGTGAGAGAGGTAGCAAAAATAGAGGGCAAACCACAAAAATAAACAGATCGAAGCTGACTGATCGCTCTCTATCTCTCTCTCTCTCTCTCTCTCTCTCACTCTCACTCTCACTCTCTCTCCCCCAGTTCAACCAGTTCAACCAGTTCTTAGTACCGGGATTTTATTACCGGGAAAACTTGGTAGCCTATTAAGGGAGCCCACCTCTCTTTTTTTCTCTTTCTCTCCCTCTCTCTTTGGCTTTTATCCATTCGGCCCCACTCAGCCTACTGTTTTAAGACGTTTACCCCCATCCAGGTGTCAATATTTTCCTGACGAGCGGTAACGAGCCAGCATATATTGTTTTTGTTTTGACAGCAAGCTAAATTTGTACATTTTTCGATAGCCTAGAAAAATGTCTCCGGCGAAGCCGGATTTCTCCATACAATGCTGGCTCGCTATCGCTCGCTAGGAAGAAATCGACACCTGGATGGGGATAAACGTCTTAAAACAGTTGGATGAATGGGGCCGAATGGATACAAGCCAAGAAAAGAGAGAAAAGGCGAGAAAGATAAAAAAAAAAAAACGGTGACCCCCCCTTAAAGCGCCAACATAAGTTACAGTTCTGAATTCACATTTACTGTATCGACCTACCAATAAAATCATATTAGATGCTGTGTATTAAGGGGAGATTTTTAGTTTGGTCCCTGGATATCCTTGAAGCTTAAGATTACACCCCCTTGAGCCCCTTTCAAGATAAATTTGTACATTTTTCGGTAGAAAAATTTCCCGGCTGAAAGCCGGTTCCTCTTAAATTACAGGCTCGCTATCGCTCGCCAGGATAAAATCGACACCTAAATGGCACGAAAGGTCTTAAAATTGAGTTCTTAAAATCGTCAAAATAATGGGGCAAACGTCTTAAAATTAGAAAAACAATGGGGCTAAACATGAGGGAGAAAGGAGTCAAGAATAAAATCCCTGAAGTGGAAACCTCCCCTTAAATCTAGTTTACGGTACAGTCGCGCTAATAAGTCATGTCTCGGCACCCAGTATGTTTTGATCAATAATTGGTATCAGCCATATTTAAGCTTCATTTCTTCATATCAAGTGAAATATACAAACATGTTCCTACACTTACTCGCCCTATTCAACATCTGACAGACATTAATACAGCACAGAGAGAGTGAAATATACAAGCATGTTCCTACACTTACCCCACCCTATTCAACATCTGACAGACATTAATACAGCACAGAGAGAGTGAAATATACAAGCATGTTCCTACACTTACCCACCCTATTCAACATCTGACAGACATTAATACAGCACAGAGAGAGTGAAATATACAAGCATGTTCCTACACTTACCCACCCTATTCAACATCTGGCAGCCATGAATACAGCACAGAGCAAGCCAAACGTAATGACAGCTGGGACATGACTTATTAGCGCGACTGTACATGAAGCAATGCGATACTATATATAAAATTACAAAATAAGCCATAAAATGATACAAACACTTGAAAATATACCACACGTCGCTGGGTTAAGGGGAGATCTCCACTTGAGGGATTTTTTTTCTTGACCCCTTTCTCCCTCATGTTTAGCCCCATTGCTTTTGATATTAAAAAACGTTTGCCCCATTAGTTTAGCGATTTTAAGAACTTTCACCCCATATTAAGACCTTTCGTACCATTCAGGTGTCGATTTTATCCTGGCGAGCGATAGCGAGCCTGTAATTTAAGAGGAATCGGCCTTCGGCCGGGACATTTTTCTACCGAAAAATGTACAAACAGTTGAATTTATATAATTATAGAAAATCATGAATATAATGTTGATCATATGAATAGGAAAATGTTTAAAGTTCAAAGATATCTCGTTAAAAGGACGCATTTTTAATACACGATTCCACTTTCATACCTATCAATAAAATATATAATGATCGAATATGTGGATTTTTTTTTTTTTTTTTTTTGTTTTTTTTTTTTTTCCAACACAATGGACTAATGGACTGTTAAGTGTAAGTTAACTATACGTGTACTACCTCCTGGGTGACCTGTTTTTTTTATATTTTTCTCCTTTTCTCTCTTTCCCTGGCTTGTTTGTATCCATTCGGCCCCATTCAGCCAACTATTTTAAGACGTTTATCCCCATCTAGGTGTCGATTTCTTCCTGGCGAGCGATAGCGAGCCAGCATTATATGAAGAAATCCGGCTTTGCCGGAGACATTTTTCTACTGAAAAATGTACAAATTTAGCCTGCTGTCAATTTTTTTTTTTTTAAATATGCTGGCTCGCTACCGCTCACCAGTAAAAAATTGACACTTGGATGGGGATAAACGTCTTAAAACAGTAGGCTGAATGGGGCCGAATGGATACAAGCCAGAGAAAGAGAGAAAAGGAGAGAACAAAATGCAGGTCACCGCCCTTAACACGGAGCAATGTTGTTAAACGGGTGGTGTTCACTATGTTTGGTATACACACATACACACACACACACATACAACCATCATACACACACACATACACACACACAACCATCATACACACACACACACACACACACACACACACAACCATCATACACAACCATCATACACACACATCACATACGCAGACCATCACGTCAGAGAGTAGTAGTAGTAGTAGTAGTAGTAGTAGTATAGAGATCATTGGATGGGATAGTAGTAGCAGTAGCAGTAGTAGTAGTAGTAGTGGTAGTAGCAGTAGTAGTAGTAGTAGTAGTAGTAGTAGTAGTAGTAGTAGTAGTAGTAGTAGTAGCAGTAGTAGTAGTAGTAAATATATGGTAGTGGTGGTGGTGATGGTGGAGGTGGTGATGGTAGTAGTAGTAACATGAAATGTATGAAAAATATTAAATAAAAATCAATGTAGTAGTAGTAATCCACGATGATGAGTCTGAGTGCTTACCCCGGAATAGGAAGTAGCTGAATGACAACGAAGTCAGGCGCTTTGATGACTATTCTGACCTGGTCTAGGGTCCAAAGAGGGGATGCACAGACTGAGTGGTTTTAATTAAAAAAAAAAAAAAAAAAAAAAATAGTAGTAGTAGTAGTAGTAGTAGTAGTAGTAGTAGCAGTAGTAGTAGTAGTAGTATCAGTACAAAAGAGAAAACACTGAGGACAAGGCCAGGAGATTCGGCGACCAGATGAGACAAGGTAAAGTGGCACCTGCAATACGATCGCTGACAAAGGAGGCAGCTGGTGGGCTGTTGCCTATCACAAGAGATACCATCAAGCTGCTGGAAGAGAAACATCCGCATCCTAGTATATCTGAGAGTCAGAAGCTAGAGGGGGCTTATATACCACCGAACCCCGTCATCTACGAACAAATCACAGGCGAGAAGATTTGGAAAAAGGTTCTAGGGACCCAAGGCAGTGCAGGACCCTCAGGGATGAATGCAAACGGTTGGAGAACAATCCTGAGCAGCACACTTTTCGGAGTTGCAGCGACCGACTTACGCAGGGCGCTGGCAGATCTTGCAAGAAAAATGGCCACTCAAGATTGTCAACACTTGGAGGCCTACACAGCTTGTCGTCTAATACCATTGGACAAGAATCCAGGATGCAGACCTGTAGGGGTGGGTGAAGTGTTGAGAAGAATCATCGGAAAATGCATAATGGAGGTAGTGAAGGACGATGTGCGGTCAGCGGCTGGAAATCTCCAAGTGTGTGCTGGCCACCAAGCAGGGGGAGAGGCAGCAATTCATGCAATAAGAGAAATATATGAGCACGAAGAATGTGAAGCCGTGCTGTTAGTGGATGCATCAAATGCCTTTAACACCATCAACAGAAAGACAGCAATTCACAACATCAAGGTAAAATGCCCCAGCTTAGCCACCTATGTAGAGAATATCTATAAACAGCCTGCAGACCTCTTCATAGTAAACAACCAAAACTCACGACGTGGAACGGCACTGAAATCAATGGAAGGAACCACACAAGGGGACCCAGTAGCAATGGCGATGTACGCATTAGGTCTCTCGGTGTTGCTATCATTAACAAGACATGAGACGACACATGTTAAGCAGGCGGCCTATGCAGATGATCTCACTGGAGCAGGGAAAGTCAATGATCTCAAGAGCAAGTATCACAAGTGGGACCAGAAATAGGATACTTTCCAAAAGCTAGTAAGTCTATACTGATAGTAAAACCAGAACATTATGAAAATGCCTTAGAAGCTTTCAACGGTAGTGAAGTGGTCGTAACAAAGGACAGACAGCGTCATCTAGGGGCAGTGATTGGCACAGAAGAGTTCAAGAAGCAATACATGGAAGAGAAGGTCAGAGAGTGGGTAAACGAAATAGAAATACTAGCCAAAATTGCAAAGACGGAACCACAGGCTGCATATTCGGCATTCACATATGGAGTCAAACACCGCTGGACCTACTTGATGCGTACCATTCCAAACGTGGGTCCACAACTTCAACCGCTAAAAGATGCCATCAGAGACAAACTCATCCCAGCTTGGATGAAGTCCCACACCCCAAATGCTACAGAGTGGGAGTTGCTCGCACTTCCTCCTAGGTTAGGAGGGCTTGGAATCATAAATCCGGTGAGGAGGGCGACAACGGAACACCAGAACTCAGTAAAGATAACAGAATCTCTCACTGAACGCATCGTAGCGCAAGATCCTGACGGCGAAGTGGACCAGGCGGACATCTACAACATCAGAAAGACCATCACGTCAGAGAGGCAAAACTCACAGAAAAATTACCTGGCACAATTGATACGACAACTTTCCCCGAGACTAACAAGAAAAGTACAAATAGCACAAGAAACGGGTGCTTCAAATTGGCTGACAACACTACCAATCAAGGCAAAAGGATTCAATCTAAACAAACAAGAATTTAATGATGCTATTGCACTGAGGTATGATTGGCCGATTGAAGGACTGCCCGATCGATGCGTTTGTGGAATCAACAACGATGCAGACCACAGCATGATATGTAAGAAGGGAGGATTCATCAGCATCAAGCACGATGAAGTAAGAGATGTAACGGCGAACATGCTCAGGGAGGTGTGTCGAGATCATCGAGATGTGGTGCGTGAACCATCACTCATTCCCTTGGAGGGAGAGATCTTGCAGCACAGGACGGCCAACACATCCAACGAAGCACGAGTGGACGTTAGTGCAAGAAGTTTTTGGACAAGAGCACAGCGAGCATTCTTTGACGTAAGAATATTCGACCCAATGGCCCATAGCTACAGCGGGCTGTCTCTGGAGGCTGCACACAAGAGGAATGAACAAGAGAAGGTCAGGGCATATGGGGAAAGGATCTTAAATATCGAACATGGCAGCTTTACCCCACTAGTATTCACCACATCTGGAGGGATGGGACCTAGGGCCCAGTGCTTCTATTCAAGGCTTGCAGAGATCATCGCAGAGAAGAAGAAACAGCCCCAGGAGCCACGTTGTAGCCTGGATGAGGTGCCGTCTATCTTTCTCGTTGCTCAGATCAGCACTACTATGCCTGCGGGGAACAAGACTGTCTGCACCACAACCAGCGACGGTGGCAGAAGTGGACTACGAGGCAGCAGTGGCAGAGGGTCGCATGGGAAGGAGACTGGATTGAAGTTGCATGGTGTTGAATAGTAATATCTGATGCTTGTAAAATAAAATGTATGAACAATATTAAATAAAAATCAATGTAGTAGTAGTAATCCACGATGATGAGTCTGAGTGCTGACCCCGGAATAGTAAGTAGATGAATGACTACCAAGTCGAACGCTTTGATGACTGTTCTGACCTGGTTTAGGGTCCAAAGAGGGGATGCACAGGCTGAGTGGTTTTTCATATAGATTTATTATAAAAAAAAAGTAGTAGTAGTAGCAGTAGTAGCAGTAGTAGTAGTAGTAGTAGTAGCAGTAGTAGTAGTAGCAGTAGTGGTAGTATAGATATAAAGGGATGGGATAGGGGTTCTGGGACTGGCAGGATGGCAATTTGTGAGTTACGCACGTACGAATGATACAATGATATACGCTCAAGGAGAGAGAGAGAGAGAGTTGATATGCTACAATCACAAGCCAGGGTATGTGATGTATATACAATAGACATATACAGAACAGATATATATATATATATATATATATATATATATATATATATATTAGAGATAAATGCCAAATATATAGACACACGAGTGGGGAGAGAGAGAGAGGGAAGTCATTTGTATCCAGTGACAACAAAAACTAGAAATAAAAGAGATCGCCTCGACTAAGCTCCCAACTAACTACCGTACTGTAGATTGTGGATAGACCCTATACCGTCAACTAGTTTTTCTTACCTTATTACACCAGGTAGAGGGAGGGGGTGTAGGGAGGGGAAGGGAGAGGGGGAGGGAGGGGATAGGGAGGGGAAGGAGGGGGAGGGGAGGGGAAAGGGAGGGGGAGGGACGGAGGAAGGAGGGGGAGGGACGGAGGAAGGGAGGGGGAGAGAAGGATGAGAGGAGGGGGAGGGATGGGGAAGTGAAGGGGAGGGGAAAAGGGAGGGGGAGGGACGGAGGAAGGAGGGGGAGGGAGGGAGGAAGGGAGGGGGAGAGAAGGATGAGAGGAGGGGGAGGGAAGGGGAAGTGAAGGGGGAGGAGAGGAGTGGGAGGGAAGGGGGAGAGGAGGGCGAGGGAAGGGGAGGAAAGGGGAAGGGAGTGGGAGGGAGTGGGAGGGAGGGGAGGGAAGGGAGAAATATATGAGGTGGAAGAGGGGGAGGAAGGTAAAAATTAAGAGATTGGAAGCAAACAGATGGGACACGGAGGAGGGGAGACGATGAGAAGGAAGGAAGGGATGGGAACAACAGACTGGTAGGGGAGGAGGAGGGGTGAAGGGGAGAGGAGAAGGGGAGGAGGGGGTGAAGGGGAGAGGAGAAGAGGGGTGTTAAGGGGAGCTGGTTCACTTTTTGGGCGATTTTTGCTTGTATTCATTATTTTTCTAGTTTCCTCCCTAGACCTCCATCAAATTTAAAAAAAACATCCATTAGATCCCCCTTCTAGATTAATTTGTACATTATTCGGTATAAAAATTTCCCGTCCGAAGGCCGGTTCTTCCAACATTACAGACTCACTATCGTTCGCCAGGGAAAAAATCGACACCTAAATACCACGAAAGGTCTAAATATTGACGAAGAAATGGGGCGAAAGGTCTTAAAATAGACTAGCTAATGGGGCAAACATCTTAACATCTGAAAACTAATGGGGCTAAACATGAGGGAGAAAGCCAGTGGTCCAGAAAACCGGCCCATCCCCCCTGAAGGAGGAGGTATATAGTCGTTTTTTATGGACCCCCTTCTCCCTCACGTTTAGCATATAAGTTTTGACATTTTAAGACGTTTGTTTCGTTAGTTTGGTGATTTTGAGACCTTTCGCCTTATTTCTTTGTCAGTATTTAGAACTTACGTGGCATTTAGGTGTCGAGTTTTTCCTGACGATCGATAGCGAGCCTGTAATTTTAGAAGGAACCGGCCTTCAGTTAGAACATTTTTCTACCGAAAAATGTACAAATTGATCTTGAAAGGGGTCTAGGGGGTGTTATTTTAAGGGGGGTGACCTGCTTTTTTTATTCTCCTTTTCTCTCTTTCTCTGGCTTGTATCCATTTGGCCCCATTCAGCCTACTGTATTAAGACGTTTATCCCCATCCAGGTGTCAATTTTTTACTGGTGAGCGGTAGCGATCCAGCATATTTTTTATTTTTGTTAGACAGCAGGCTAAATTTTTAAATTTTTCGATAGAAAAATGTCTCCGGCGAAATCGGATTTCTTCATATAATGCTGGCTCGCTATCGCTCGCCAGGAAGAAATCGACACCTAGATGGGGATAAACGTCTTAAAACAGTAGGCTGAATGGGGCCGAATGGATACAAGCCCGAGAAAGAGAGAAAAGGACAGAAATAACAAAAAGCAGGTCACCCCCTTTAAAGCCTGGTGGAGGTCTAGCGAGGAAACTAAAAAAATATAGTAATACATATTTTAATAGACCAAAAATAGACCATTGACACCTGGATGGGGGTAAACGTCTTAAAACAGTAGACTGAATGGGGCCCAATGGATACAAGCCAAAGCGAGAGGGTGAGAAAGAAAAAAAAAACATAAAAGCGAGGTGGGCTTCCTTCCGATATCAACAGCTGGTAAATGGATGGATATATGAGGCCGGTTGCACAGCCCCCCCCCCCCCCCCTCCCCCCATCACCACAATATTACCTGCAACATCAATCAGCCCCATCCGACCATACCACATTATTACTTGCAACCTCAATCAGCCCCACCCGACCATACCACATTATTACTTGCAACCTCAATCAGCCCATTTGGGAATATTTTCAACATCGCGGGGACAACTCAACTAGGAGACCCTGTTAACCCTTTGAGTACCAGCGACGTGTGTTGTATTGTATTCTAGCTATATTTAGACGATATTATGCAGCTTAGGAAGGATCTGTGGTAGTTAAAAGGGTTGGTTGAGATAGTTTGAAGCCTTATTATTGCTAGAGGTCCTTCCTAAGCTTCGTATCAACATTTATAGTAGTATTTGACCTCCAAAGCTAAGTCAAAGCTATGATGATGCAAAGATTGGCGTCGTCTGATTGAAATGGCTAATTAAAATATTATAACTACCCTTCTTTGTCAGTTACATAAAATACACTCGTGGTCCCCCTTGTCGCCCACACACACACATACACACACACACACACACACGCACCTACAAACATACACACACATATACAGTCACAAACACACACAGGCACACACACACACACACACATACAACCACACATACAACAAGTGTGTTAGTCATGTAAATCACTCTAAATGTGTAATTAAATAACTGATAGCTCTCCACGGTTCCACCCACTATGAAACCCGAGTATCATAGAATCATAAATGCAACACCATCAAATGCAACACCATCAAATCATCAAGAGTAAAAGCAGGCCTTTTTTCACTTTACGATGGCTATCATTAGACGATTTTAGGTTATTTATTAACCTTTTTTCTCTTTCTCTCCCTCTCTCTCCCTCTCTTTGGCTTGTATCCATTCGGCCCCATTCAGCCTACTTTTTTCTCTTTCTCTCCCTCTCTCTTTGGCTTGTATCCATTCGGCCCCATTCAGCCTACTTTTTTCTCTTTCTCTCCCTCTCTCTTTGGCTTGTATCCATTCGGCCCCATTCAGCCTACTGTTTTCTCTTTCTCTCCCTCTCTCTTTGGCTTGCATCCATTCGGCCCCATTCAGCCTACTTTTTTCTCTTTCTCTCCCTCTCTCTTTGGCTTGTATCCATTCGGCCCCATTCAGCCTACTGTTTTCTTTTTCTCTCCCTCTCTCTTTGGCTTGTATCCATTCGGCCCCATTCAGCCTACTTTTTTCTCTTTCTCTCCCTCTCCCTTTGGCTTGTATCCATTCGGCCCCATTCAGCCTACTGTTTTATCTTTCTCTCCCTCTCTCTTTGGCTTGTATCCATTCGGCCCCATTCAGCCTACTGTTTTATCTTTCTCTCCCTCTCTCTTTGGCTTGTATCCATTCGGCCCCATTCAGCCTACTGTTTTCTCTTTCTCTCCCTCTCTCTTTGGCTTGTATCCATTCGGCCCCATTCAGCCTACTGTTTTCTCTTTCTCTCCCTCTCTCTCTCTTTGGCTTGTATCCATTCGGCCCCATTCAGCCTACTTTTTTCTCTTTCTCTCCCTCTCTCTCTCTTTGGCTTGTATCCATTCGGCCCCATTCAGCCTACTGTTTTATCTTTCTCTCCCTCTCTCTTTGGCTTGTATCCATTCGGCCCCATTCAGCCTACTGTTTTCTCTTTCCCTCTCTCTCCCATTTTGGCTTGTATCCATTCGGCCCCATTCAGCCTACTTTTTTCTCTTTCTCTCCCTCTCTCTTTGGCTTGTATCCATTCGGCCCCATTCAGCCTACTGTTTTCTCTTTCCCTCTCTCTCCCTTTTTGGCTTGTATCCACTCGGCCCCATTCAGCCTACTTTTTTATCTTTCTCTCTCTCTCTCTCTCTCTCTCTTTGGCTTGTATCCATTCGGCCCCATTCAGCCTACTGTTTTAAGACGTTTACCCCGATCCAGGTGTCAATATTTTCCTGGCGAGCGTAGCGAGCCAGCATATATATATATTTTCTCGTTTTGACAGCAAGCTAAATTTGTACATTTTTCGAATTTTTACACTAATCTGACTAACATTATACAATTTTATTCAGTTTTAAAAGGCATTTTGGACTACCCCTGTATCGTACCATTACTGTTGGATACTATTCTGGGCGAGCGATAGCGAGCCTGTAACTTCGAAGAAACCAACCAGCCTTGGGTGGGAATATTTTTATATTTATAGATATATATATTGAAGTTTATATACATATTTTCTTAATTTAGCTAACACTCCATACACACATATCTAATATGCCCGAGAGGGAGTAGTTGGGAAAAAAAAAACAAAAAAACAAAAAAAAAACATAGGCATAATTCTACACACAAGCATTGGCGCCAAGCCAGTCAGCCAAGGATCGGCTTTATTTAATTAAGGGGAGATTTCCACCGGAGGGATTTTTTTCTTGCCCCCTTTCTCCCTCATGTTTAGCCCCATTGCTTTTGAGATTTTAAGACGTTCGCCCCATTAGTTTGGCGATTTTAAGACATTTCACCCCTTTTGTATAACTTTTAAGACCTGTCGTCCCATTTAGGTGTCGATTTTTTCCTGGCGAGCGATAGCGAGCCTGTAATTTAAGAGGAACCGGCCTTCGGCCGGGAAATTTTTCTACCGAAAAATGTACAAATTTATCTTGAAAGGGGGTCTAGGGGGTGTAATGTTAAGCTTGATGGATATCTAGAGACCAAACTAAAAACCTCCCCTTAAACCGCACAAAATCGTCTAAATATAGCTAGTATTAACTTACAAAGACCACCAAGACGGTAGTATATATAATATATAATACAGAAAACACACAAAGTACTTTACACTAAAAAAAAAAAAAATACGATATGTCAAAATATACTCAAGGAAAAAATTCGAACACGTAACAATCAGGTAAAAAAAAAAAAAAAAAAAAAAATTACACATCAATTAAACAATTCACTAACGTCACACTAAATACAAAGGACGTCACACTAAATACAAAGGTGAAAATCAACTATTTCTCAAAGTGCGCTGTGGAATAATGATGATGAAGAATGTGTTGTTCTATACGTTAAGGGAGCCCACCTCGCTTTTTTTTTTTCTCTTTCGCTCCCTCTCTCTCTTTGGCTTGTATCCATTCGGCCCCCTTCAGCCTACTGTTTTAAGACAGTAGCCAGATGTCAATATTTTCCTGGCGAGCGGTAGCGAGCCAGCATATATATATTTTTGTTTTGACAGCAAGCTAAATTTGTACATTTTTCGATAGAAAAATGTCTCCGGCGAAGCCGGATTTCTTCATACAATGCTGGCTCGCTATCGCTCGCCAGGAAGAAATTGACACCTGGATGGGGATAAACGTTTTAAAACAGCAGGCTGAATGGGGCCGAATGGATACAAGCCAAAGAGAGAGGGAGAGAAAGAGAAAAAAAGCGAGGTGGGCTCCCTTAAGAGACTGGCAGGGAAGATTATAACCCACACATACAGATTGAAGAATAATTGTCGCTACCATTATAATGCAGGTGTTTCAAATCTGTCTTCATGGTAGTGGGATGGTGTGTGTGTGTGTGTGTGGGTGTGTGTGTGTAGAGAGATAGATTGAGTACTATCGACATTATAATGCAGGTGTTTCAAATCTGTCTTCATGGTAGTGGGATGGTGTGTGTGTGTGTGTGTGGGTGTGAGAGAGAGAGAGAGAGATAGATTGAGGGATAATTATCGACACCATTATAATGCAGGTGTTTCAAATCTGTCTTCATGGTAGTGGGATGGTGTGTGTGTGTGTGTGTGGGTGTGAGAGAGAGAGAGAGAGATAGATTGAGGGATAATTATCGACACCATTATAATGCAGGTGTTTCAAATCTGTCTTCATGGTAGTGGGATGGTGTGTGTGTGTGTGTGTGGGTGTGAGAGAGAGAGAGAGAGATAGATTGAGGGATAATTATCGACACCATTATAATGCAGGTGTTTCAAATCTGTCTTCATGGTAGTGGGATGGTGTGTGTGTGTGTGTGGGTGTGAGAGAGAGAGAGATAGATTGAGGATATTATCGACACCATTAATGCAGGTGTTTCAAATCTGTCTTCATGGTAGTGGGATGGTGTGTGTGTGTGTGTGGGTGTGAGAGAGAGAGAGAGAGATAGATTGAGGGATAATTATCGACACCATTATAATGCAGGTGTTTCAAATATGTCTTCATGGTAGTGGGATGGTGTGGGTGTGTGTGGGTGTGTGTGAGAGAGAGAGAGAGAGAGAGAGAGAGAGAGAGATAATAAACGGTTTGCTGATACAATGGATGGGGCTGAAAATATGCATCTAACATATTAATTGATGATCATGGAGAAAATGTGGTGATTGACAGTAGGCTACATAAGAAATGATAGGTAATGATGTGTGGGTGTGTGTGTGTGTGTGTGTGTGTGTGATTGAGACGCCGACACACACACACACACACAAATTAACTACAAAAAAAAAAAAAAAAAAATCATAAAAAAATAATATTAATAAAAAAAAAAAAAAAAAAGTGACTGAATGGTGCAGGCAAAATATGGTAAGATAATATATACGAATACGAGACTCCACGAGCGTTGTAAATACCTTGGCCCACTCACCCCGATCACTGAAACCTGCAAAGGAGAAAAATAAACGGCTGGTATATAGAATAACATAAATGGAGAGAGAGAGAGAGAGAGAGAGAGAGAGAGAGAGAGAGAGAGAGAGAGAGAGAGAGAGAGAGAGGAGACAGAGAGAGAGAGAGGAGAGAGAGAGAGAGAGAGAAAGAGAGAGAGAAAAAGGGAGAGAGAGGGAGAGGAGGAGAGAGAGAGAGGGAGGGGGGGGGAGCGTGGGGGAGGGGGGGGGGGAGAAGGGAGGGAAGGGATTTTTTTTTTTTTTTTTTTTTTGCATAAAAAAAAAAGGAGGTAAGGGATTGGGGAGGCTAAGGAAGGGGGGGGGGGGGGGAATTGGGGAGGCTAATGCCCCTTTCCCACTATCAACCCTCTGACTTACATATACCGTACCCTTCCTATCTATTCTATCTATCTATATGCTCAGGCCCAATCCCCATTTTGGGGGTAGCCGACTCAAGACAGAGCAAGAACAGGGAAAACACAAAAACAACATAAAACAAAAAATAAACACTGATAACAAACACAAACTCACACACATCCAGGTCACCCAGGAGAAGACCCAGAGACCCGGGTTACCAAGGTCGCTCCAGCACTCCCCCGGCCCCTGACCACCCGGAGAGGTTCCGATCTCGGCAGGCAGACATGCAGCGGAGCCAAAGCCACAAGCCCTCCCACCACACTTCCAGGCACACCCTTCATATTAATCGTCTCCCCGGGCCAGGCGCCTGATGGACTATTATCTAGTCGAAGTTGCGCCCGACCCCTTACTCCAAATGACCACGTGTTCACTCAACTATTCACAAGCATTCTCTATTCACTCCTGTCCACCACCACTTCCCCTGCCTGATCTATAGTCATTCCTCTATCATCCAAAGCCTTTCTTACACAGTCTCTCCATCTCAATGGGGGTCTTCCTGCCCTTCTATCTCCCCTTGTACCTGACTCACATATTATCTTTGTAAGCCTTTCATCTCCCATTCGTTCAACATGACCATACCAGCTCAGCACCCTTCTGTCCACTCTGGCTGACAAATGTTCCTGCTGCCCCACTCTCCTACGTATCTCTTCATTCCTCAATCTGTCTCTACGAGTAACTCCACACATACTCCTCAAGCAGCTCATCTCCATCACATCCAGCCCTCTTTTCTCCTTTTTCTTCAGAGCCCATGTCTCAGCCCCATACATCACCGTACCCTTCCTAACCTGAATAAAATCGTATAATAATGACCAGAAACACGAAAGAAATGCGTATTGGATCTTGAAGGGGTTAACATTAATCATCAAAATACAAACCCCAATGTACTTGAATAAACTAATGAAAGCATAATATGGTCCTCCCGGGTTTCGAACTCGGGACACCACACCCAGAAGACAAGCACCTAAACCATTACACCACCAACACTAAACAATAGGAAGAGGGAATCGAGGGAAAATGGGAAGGAATAAAATATTAACCCTTTCAAGCTCCAATACGCGTTTCTGTTCTCTTTTCTGGCGACTATTAGAGGATTTTATTCAGATTAGTAACGGTATATGGAAGTCAAAGGGTTGATTGAGATAGTATTTACCCTTTTAATACCCACAGATCCTTCCTAAGCTGCATAAAATCGTCTAATGATAGCCAAAATAAACTGCTAAAACGCGTCAGAGCTTCAAGGGGTTAATATAATAGGATACTAGGGAGAAGGCATGATTGGGTAAAGGGAGCCCATTTCTCTTTTTTCTCTTTCTCTCCCTCTCTCTTTGACTTGTATCCATTCGGCCCCATTCACCCTACTGTTTTAAGACGTTTACCCCCATCCATGTGTCAATATTTTCCAGGCGAGCAGTAGCGAGCCAGCATATATATATTTTAGCTTTGTCAGCCACCTAAATTTGTACATTTTTCGATAGAAAAATGTCTCCGGCGAAGCCGGATTTCTCCATACAATGCTGGCTCGCTATCGCTCGCCAGGAAGAAATAGACACCTGGATATGGATAAACGTCTTAAAACAGTTAGCTGATTGGGGACGAATGGTTACAAGCCAGAGAGAGAGAGAGAAAAGGAGAGAAAGATTTAAAAAAAAAACGGTGACAAAAAAAAAAAAAATGGGGAAAATGAAATCGGATGAATTATAAAATTGAAACATGAAGAGCGTAATTAATTAATATATTGTAATTAAGGGCAAGGCAAACACAGACAAGAACACAGAAGTTGGGGCTAAACATAAACAAAGCAATTGCATTATAACAAACCCTACCAGAAAGAATTAAGATATTATAGTTTATATACAGTATCTATATATACGGTATATACAGAGAGAGAGAGAGAGAGAGAGAGAGAGAGAGAGAGAGAGAGAGAGAGAGAGAGAGAGAGAGAGAGAGAGAGAGAGAGAATGCATATGGAGGTTAAATTATGTGGTAAAATTCGTTAGGGGAAAAAATGAAAATTTAAACACAAAGCTTTTACCTGTTCCCTCAATAAATACCCTGAAGATGATAATACATGCACACATATACAGTTTATATTATCACATATATATTCTGTGGGGGCACTCGGTTATGGCCTTGGAATTGCTCGGGGCCTTGGGGCTGTTCGGCCAGGCAGCTTGGGGAACAACAACAACAACAACAACAACATATATATCTTAATTCCATCACATTCAACCATCACACCAGAACACTTGCATAATTAGGGTCTTTAACTGTCTACATCAACGACATCATATATTATTATTCTCAAATATAGATGAAACGAAAGTAAATATTCCAGGAATGGCTTAATAGGGGGTTCACCTGCTTTTTTTCTTTCTCTCTCTCTCTGGCTTGTATTCATTCGGCCCCATATAGCCAACTGTTTTAAGACGTTTATCCCCATCCAGGTGTCGATTTTTTCCTGGCGAGCGAGAGCGAGCCAGCATTGTATGGAGAAATCCGGCTTCGCCGGAGAAATTTTTCTATCGAAAAATTTACAAATGTAGCTTGCTGACAAAACAAAAAAATATATATGCTGGCTCGCTACCGCTCGCCAGGAAAATATTGACACCTGGATGGGGGTAAACGTCTTAAAATAGTAGGCTGAATGGGGCCGAATGGATACAAGCCAAAGAGAGAGGGAGAGAAAGATATACAAAAAGCGAGGTGGGCCCCCTTAATTAAGCTTCAAGGTCGAGGTAATCAACAAGCTAATATTGTAAAACGAACACATTGAGTCCGATATAAACGTTTTATCATTATCAGAAAAAAATTGCACATGCATTCAATAATTATATTTTTTCTCTCACTCTCTCTTTCTTCTCTCTCTCTCTCTCTCTCTCCTTCTCTCCTTCTTCTTCTTGTCTATCCTTTGCTATCGGATATGCCATCTCTACTAGAATGAAGTCCTGACCACCTCGTTGGGATCGAAAGGTCTATGTGGCCAGCGTATCTATGTAAATGACACACACACACAATCACAAACATACACACACAATCACACCCACACACACACACAAACACACACTCACACACACACACACACACACACACACACTCTCACTCACACACTCACTCATCATTATAACACCCACGCTCTAATTATTTACTCAATCGATTATCCACCGGCTTTATTTATCGTTCTCTCCTTTTCTCTCTTTCCCTGGCTTATATCCATTCGGCCCCATTCAGCCAACTGTTTTAAGACGTTTATCCACATCCAGGTGTCGATTTCTTCCTGGCGAGCGATAGCGATCCATCATTGTATGGCGAAATCCGGCTTCGCCGGAGAAATTTTTCTATCGAAAAATGTACAAATTTAGCTTGAAGGGGGGTCTAGGGTTTTTTGTTTTAAGCTTGATGGAGGTCTAGTGCGGAAACTAAGAAATAAAGGAATGAATGATGACCAAACAAACGGTCTGCCTCCCCTTAATTAACCAGTGTTCACTTAGTTTACTGTGTTTGGGAAAAAAATAAATTGCATGTCACGACCAAAACAATACGGTAGAGTAATGAAACAACTAATAACTGGATAATTGTATTTAAAACAATAGCTTAACAAAACATGCTATGAATACTGATAAGAGACAAGCTCAATTTTGTATATCGTAAACTTAAGGGGAGATATTTTCCACTTGGAGGATTTTTTTCTGGACCCCTTTCTCCCTCATGTTTAGCCCCATTGCTTTTGAGATTTTAGGCCGTTCGCCCCATTAGTTTGGCGATTTTAAGAACCCTCGCCCCATTTCTGTCAATTTTAAGACCATTCGTGCCATTTAGGTGTCGATGTTTTCCTGGCGAGCGATAGCGAGCCTGTAATTTAAGGGGAATCGGCCTTCGGCCAGGACATTTTTCTACCGAAAAATGTACAAATTTATCTTGAAAGGGGGTCTAGGGGGAGTAATTTTAAGTTTGATGGAAGTCTAGGGAATCAACTAAAAACCTGCCCTTAAATATATTGCACATTACACGAACCAATATTCTGTAGTTGAAAGTAATTACGCTTTCGAAAGAATGGAATACTATCAAATATCGTTAGAACGTTTCCACAAAGTAACGTAAATAATTATTTCCCAAATAATTGAATGAATCAGATTCTTTAATAATAATAATAATGATAATAATAATAATAATGATAATAATAATAATAATGATAATAATAATAATAATAATAATGATAATAACAATAATAATAATAATAATAATGATAATAAGAGTAATAATAACAATAATAATAATAACAATAATAATAATAATAATAATAATGATAATAACAATAATAATTATAATAATAATAACAATAATAATAATAATAATAATAATAACAATATAATACCTAAGGTCCTAAGACGAGACCTCTGCCTGCCCAACATGTTAGGATACCGTAGCGTAGTAAAGGGTGCCCAGTTAAGAAAGTGGGAAGGGGCCCTTAGTAGAGGAGGGGCTCAGAGAAAGAAAAGCAGAGCACTCTAGCTTATTAGGTGCAGGACGGGCCAATTTAGATCCTCCCATTTTTACTCCATTGGCTTGGAGATTTTAAGACGTTTCATCTCATTAGTTTGGCGATTATATGATGCTTCAACCCAATAAGGTCTCGATTTGTCCTGGGCGAGCGATAGCGAGCCTGCATTTGAGAGAAACCGGCCTTTGGCCGGGAAATTTTTCTATTGAAAAATAAACACATTTACCTTGAAGGGGGCCTGGGGGACGTTTGTTTTAGTTTGAAGGAGATTTGGAGAGGCGTTTTTCCAAATCTAGGGGTAAACTAAAAACACATTGTTCGAAAATGGCATACAAAATTAAAACCCTCAATACTAATTAAACAAAATACCATAATAACCCCCAAGACGTTGCACCGGATAGTGTTAAGTATATAAGATATTACTAAGAAGACCAGAGAATAGAAGGGCCCTGTAGCACATACTGTAGGCCTATACTATTACTAATGGGTCCCACAGCATGTAAAGGGGCCCTCTAACACAGCATAATATCACTGAAGAGGGCCTAGAGAGTCAACAGCGTCTCCTAAGACAATGTAATATGGGTCCCACAGCATGTAAAGGGGCCCTCTAACACAGCATAATATCACTGAAGAGAGCCTAGAGAGTCAACAGCGCCTCCTAAGACAATGTAATATGGGTCCCACAGCATGTAAAGGGGCCCTCTAACACAGCATAATATCACTGAAGAGGGCTTAGAGAGTCAACAGCGCCTCCTAAGACAATGTAATATGGGTCCCACAGCATGTAAAGGGGCCCTCTAACACAGCATAATATCACTGAAGAGGGCTTAGAGAGTCAAACAGCGCCTCCTAAGACAATGTAATATGGGTCCCACAGCATGTAAAGGGGCCCTCTAACACAGCATAATATCACTGAAGAGAGCCTAGAGAGTCAACAGCGCCTCCTAAGACAATGTAATATGGGTCCCACAGCATGTAAAGGGGCCCTCTAACACAGCATAATATCACTGAAGAGGGCTTAGAGAGTCAACAGCGCCTCCTAAGACAATGTAATATGGGTCCCACAGCATGTAAAGGGGCCCTCTAACACAGCATAATATCACTGAAGAGGGCTTAGAGAGTCAACAGCGCCTCCTAAGACAATGTAATATGGGTCCCACAGCATGTAAAGGGGCCCTCTAACACAGCATAATATCACTGAAGAGGGCCTAGAGTCAACAGCGCCTCCTAAGCAAGTGGAATATTACTAAGAGGGTTCAATGAAAAACACATAAGGAGTTTCTAGCACATATAATATAACTAAGGGAGCCAAGAGAAATTTAAGGGTTCCTCTAGAAAACTTATTAAAACTAAAGTGGCCCTCTAGCACATATAATTACCAAGAGCATGTGCACTCTAAGACACTAATCCTGCACTTAAAATGTCGAAGCGTATCCCAAACTGAATATATTATTGTTTAGCTAGCATTAGCATGTCAAAAATAATTTTGGGGCGGATTTCCAGGAATCGAGGGGTCTGAATCAAATCTCATTTATATTGTCCCTAATATTCCATGTTTCGGAGGTTCGATGTTTTGTTCTGTTGTTCGAGAGATCCCAATAATAATAATAATAAATTAGTATAAATTAGCCAGAATAAGTTAGTGTCTTAGAGTGCACTGTATGTAAGTACTGGATAACTATTGGAAGCGTGAACGAACCCCCGTGGCTGCAGAATGGTATAGCGGGCCCGTTTGAAGACCGGACGTTGGGTTTCCTCGGCGCCCCGGGTGGTCAAGTCGCACCTGGAAGAGCACAACCCCGGGGGAGGGCCTCGTTAACACCTGGGATACCTACACGGGGGCAGGGGGGACGAGGGGAGAGAAAAAAAAAAAAAAAACACACTAAATAACATACGTAAGGGGTGGGAAGGAAGACACTTTAGGTCAGGTCAGGTTAGGTTAGGTATACGTAATGGATGATAGGTAAGATAGAAATGATAAGGTGCCGTGAGGGATGATAGCATAGGTAGGTTAGGTTAAGCTGGAGGAAGGAAAGAAGAAAAGGGGAGGTTAGGTTAGGTTAAGCTGGAAGGAAGGGGGAGGTTAGGTTAGATTAGGCTGGAGGAAGGAAAGAAGAAAAGGGGAGGTTAGGTTAGGTTAAGCTGGAAGGAAAGAAGGAAGGGGGAGGTTAGGTTAGATTAAGCTGGAGGAAGGAAAGAAGAAAAGGGGAGGTTAGGTTAGGTTAAGCTGGAAGGAAGGGGGAGGTTAGGTTAGATTAGGCTGGAGGAAGGAAAGAAGAAAAGGTTAGGTTAGGTTAGGTTAGGTTAGGTTAGGTTAGGTTAGGTTAGGTTAGGTTAGGTTAGAGGAAGACAGGAAGAGATTACGTTAGGAGAGTTAGGTAGGGAAAGATAAGTTATACTAGTTTGCAGTAGACAGTAAGAAGGCTACCATAGGTGATTTTAGTAAACGGAAGGTAGGATAAGTATAAAATGTAGATAGGTTAGTTACTTAGGTCCAGGCTGTCAAACCGGATCAATTTTGTTTGAAGACTTGAATGAATATGAAAGAAATACAAGACAATTAACATGAAATAGCGTTGTTTTGGCCATTTGATCACTTCCAAAGACATAAAATGAACTATAACCCACAATTTTAGCTATACAGATACAATAATAAAGACTACAAAGACTGGATTCAGCTTTCGTTTGACACCCTGCTTAGGTAAGGGGGAAGGAAGGAGGGTAAGGGAGCGAAGGTTTGTGGAATAGTTGAAGAGAAGTACAATAGGCGGGGATATGTGGTGTAGGGAGGAGGGAACACTGATAGCAACACTAGAGAAGTACTAATAATGCAAGTGAATTTAGTCATGTTAGGTGTGGTGTCCCGAGTTCGAATCCCGGGAGGACCATATGCTTTCATTAGTTTAAGTGAATTTAGTCATGTTAGGTGTGGTGTCCCGAGTTCGAATCCCGGGAGGACCATATGCTTTCATTAGTTTAAGTGAATTTAGTCATGTTAGGTGTGGTGTCCCGAGTTCGAATCCCGGGAGAACCATATGCTTTAATTAGTTTAAGTGAATTTAGTCATGTTACGTGTGGTGTCCCGAGTTCGAATCCCGGGAGGACCATATGCTTTCATTAGTTTAAGTGAATTTAGTCATGTTAGGTGTGGTGTCCCGAGTTCGAATCCCGGGAGGACCATATGCTTTCATTAGTTTAAGTGAATTTAGTCATGTTAGGTGTGGTGTCCCGAGTTCGAATCCCGGGAGGACCATATGCTTGCATTAGTTTATTCAAGTACATTGGGGTTTGTAGTTGATGATTAATATTAAGAACGGAGTGTTTCTTAAGGGGAGATATTTAGTTTGTTCCCTAGACCTCCATCAAGCTTAAGATTACACCCCCTTGAGCCCCTTTCAAGATGAATTTGTACATTTTTCGGTAGAAAAATGTCCCGGCTGAAAGCCGGTTCCTCTTAAATTACAGGCTCGCTATCGCTCGCCAGGATAAAATAGACACCTAAATGGCACTAAAGATCTTAAAAGTGACAAAAATGGGGCGAAAGTTCTTAAAATGGCCAAAATAATGGGGCAAACGTCTTAAAATATCAACAACAATGGGGCTAAACATGAGAGATAAAGGGGGTCTAGAAAAAACTCCCTCAAGTGGAAATCTTAATTATCTTACCGGTATTAATAATCTGATAGTCTGATATACGTCTTCGTGGTGCGATACATAAGGTGTTGATTTTCGGTGTGAGCATCCTGAGTTCGAATCCACGGACTGTCACATGTGTTTGTAAATATCATTAATCGATTTTAGGAGTATAGTTGGTTGTTGGAAGGAACATAATAATTGATATTGGTTCAGGGGTAATTTATCGAGAGGACTTCCCTAGTGGTTAAGGCCCCATTAATTGCTCTTTCCATTCACATATGCATAGCCTACGTGAGTTGCAGTTGGGATGTGTGTACATGCTTAGATTGATATGCAGGATTCGAAGTTGCATAATAAATCGTAGGCAGTGTCCACCATTCTTTAACTGTCTTCGTGGTGCGATACATAAGGTGTTGATTTTCGGTGTGAGCATCCTGAGTTCGAATCCACTGACTGCCACATGTGTTTGTAAATTTCATTAATCGATTTTAGGAGTATAGTTGGTTGTTGGAAGGAACATAATAATACATGCAGCAATGTGTGTCATGCGTGGTAAACATCGACATTGACTAAACATTCTTTGTCAGCTGACGAATTTAACTATCACTTGATTAATTAAAGTTAGTCAATATAGACACATTATATAAATTAAATATTAGTCAGCTGATTTATCGTAAAATTAACCCTCTCCGACATATGACGCAATTTTGAGCCTATTGGGGATACTTTAAAGCCTTTGTTACCATCAGGGGTATTTAGAAACCTTTAGTTTAGTTACTTCAACCTCTGCAGTTGTCTTTGAGTTAGCTGTGTTGAGCCTATTGGGGATACTTTAAAGCCTTTGTTACCATCAGGGGTATTTAGAAACTTTTAGTTTAGTTACTTCAACCTCTGCAGTTGTCTTTGAGTTAGCTGTGGGCAGAAAACTAAGTTTGGAGAGGTAATTATAAGAGTGAGAGAACTCGATTTCTTATTGCTAATCTGGTAACCTCTGCGTCATATGAGTCTGAAAGGGTTAACACTATCAGGTGCAACGTCCCGGGGGTTATTATGGCATTTTCTTTCATTATTATTGAGGGTTTTTATTGTTTTTGCCATTTTTGCCATAAAGTATCCCTAATAGGATCAAAATCGCGTCATATGTCGGAGAGGGTTAAGGTGTTTAAAACTCTGTGTCTGATAACCCGGGTTCGAATCCTGGTGGATCACATATATGTTTTCATCAATTTCATTGGAGGTGTTTGGTGTTGTGGTGAAATTAATACAAAAATAGACACACTGCTGCAATAGACACACTGCTGCAATAGACACACTGCTGCAATAGTCAAAGAGACCCAAAAGAACAGTCGTTAAGGGGAGATTTCCACTTGAGGGATTTTTTTCTTTACCCCTTTCTCCCTTATGTTTAGCCCCATTGCTTTTGAAGTTTTAAGACGTTCGGCCCATTAGTTTGGCGATTTTAAGAAGTTTCACCCCATTGATGTCACTTTTAAGACCTTTCGTCCCATTTAGGTGTCGATTTTTTTCTGGCGAGCGATAGCGAGCTTGTAATTTAAGAGGAATCGGCCTTCGGCCGGGAAATTTTTCTACCGAAAAATATACAAATTTATCTTGCAAGGGGGTCAAGGGGGTGTAATTTCAAGCTTGATGGAAGTCTAGGAAACACACTAAAAACCTCCCCTTAACCCTAGTGGGCGAGTGTTATAGGTAGCCCAGGGTACAGTATACGCCAAACAACAATAACAACAACAATAGGAGGAGGGAGGGAGGGAGGGAGGGGGGGGGGGGGTCTGCTGCTGGCCACACAAACAAAAAGGAACAGTATCTCTGGGAGAACGGGGGGGGGGGGGGAGAGAGAAGGAGAAGGGGGCGCGGGGGGGGGGGGCTACTGACCGAAAGGAAAAACCGTAGGGAGCAGCTAACAACAGTTGGAGGGGGGGGGGGGGGGTTAAGAGTCCTCACAGATTTCACCCCGAAAGTACAAACCCAAAATCGTCTAATGATCGCCTGTATCAGTGGCCAACAAGGGGGTGGGGGGGTGGGGGGTGGGGGGGGGGGGGGCAGTCGGTAGCGGTAACAGTAACCCCCACCCCCCATATATACCATCTCTGGGTATCTGGGTATTTCTGAGGCTGACCAAACCCTTCAATACAACAAAAGGAGAGAAAGAGGGCAGCGGTGGTGAGTATGGTTATCTGGACAACTATGGGATCGATGCTACTATGGCTTTCTGGACAACTATGGGATCGCCTATACTATGGGATCTATGCTTACTATGGAGTCTCGAATCATACGGGATCTCGAATACAATTAAGGAGGGTCACCGGCTTTTTTTTTTATCCCTCTCTCCTTTTCTCTCTTTCCCTGGCTTGTATCCATTCGGCCCCATTCAGCCAACTGTTTTAAGACGTTTATCCCCATCCAGGTGTTGATTTCTTCCTGGCGAGCGATAGCGAGCCAGCATTGAAAGGAGAAATCCGGCTTCGCCGAAGACATTTTTCAATCGAAAAATGTACAAATTTAGCTTACTGTCAAAACAAAAATATATATATGCTGGCTCGCGTAAAATATTGACACCTGGATGGGGTAAACATCTTAAAACAGTATGCTAAATGGGGCCGAATGGATACAAGCCAAAGAGAGAGGGAGAGAAAGAGAAAAAAAGCGAGGTGGGCTCCCTGAAGTGTAGATCAGACTGTTCGTGGGACACTGGTTTCGCCGGCTTTAACCCTTTCAAGCTCCAATACGCGTTTCCGTTCTGTGTTCTGGCTACTATTAGACGATTTTAGTCAGATTAGTAACGGTATATGGAAGTCAAAGGGTTGATTGAGATGGTATTTACCCTTTTAATACCCACAGATCCTTCCTAAGCTGCATAAAAACGTCGAATGTTAGCCAAAATAAACTGCTAAAACGCGTCAGAGCTTCAAGGGGTTAATAGTATGGCTCGAGATGATCATTAGGGCTGTTATACTTCACCTGTTCTTATAGCTAACCCAGAACCCGACATGCAGTCCCGCGGCTACATACCTTCTGGAATTTAACCCTATCTGGTGCAACGTCTTAAGGGGAGGTATTTAGTTTGTTCCCTAGACCTCCATCAAGCTTAAAATTACACCCCCTTGAGTCCCTTTCAAGAAAAATTTGTACATTTTTCGGTAGAAAAATTTCCCGGCCGAAGGCCGGTTCCTCTTAAAATACAGGCTCGCTATCGCTCGCCAGGATAAAATCGACAGCTGAATTGCACGAAAGGTCTTAATATGGGATGAAAGTTCTTAAAATCGGTAAACTAATGGGGCAAACGTTTTATAATATCAAAAGCAATGGGGCTAAACATGAGGGAGAAAGGGGTCAAGCCAAAAAAATCCCTCAAGTGGAGACCTCCCCTTAATGGGTTATTATGGTCTTCTGTTAAATTATAATGGAGGGTTTTATCTGTGTTTTAGCCATTTTCGAACGATGTGTTTTTAGTTTACCCCGAGACTTAAAAAAAAGCTTCTCCAGACCCCATTCACACTAAAAAAACGTCCCCCAGACCTCCTTCAAGCTAAATATGTACATTTTTCGGCGGTTTCTCCCAAATTGCAGGCTCGCTTTCGCTCGCCCAGGAAAAATCGACACCTTCTTGGGTTGAAGCGCCATATAGTTGCCAAACTAATGAGGTGAAACGTCTTAAAATCTCCAAGCTAATGGAGTAAAACTGGGAGGATCAAAATTGGCCTGCCTTGCACCTAATAGGGTTAAAGATCGTTAGGGCTATTATACTTCACCTGTTCTTATAGCTAACCCAGAACCCAACATGCAGTCCCGCGGCTACCCACCTACCTTCTGGAATGTAACCCCTTCAATACCGACGGCGTATTTTTTAATTCGATTTCAGCTACATTTGGAAAATTTTATGAAGCTTAGGAAGGATGTGTGGTCGTTACAAAGATGAATTGGGATAGTTTCTAGCCTTTTAATTGGTACACGTCTCTCCTAAGCTGAATAAAATGGTCTAAACAGAACTGAAATCAATTATAAAGTACGTCGTCGGTACAGAAGGGGTTAAGGGGGGGGGAGATTTCCACTTGAGGGATTTTTTGTCTTGACCCCTTTCTCCCTCATGTTTAGCCCCATTGCTTTTGATATTATAAAACGTTTGCCCCATTAGTTTAGCGATTTTAAGAACTTTCACCCCATATTAAGACCTTTCGTGCCATTCAGGTGTCAATTTTATCCTGGCGAGCGATAGCGAGCCTGTAATTTAAGAGGAACCGGCCTCCGGCCGGGACATTTTTCTACCGAAAAATGTACAAATATATCTTGAAAGGGACTCAAGGGGGTGTAATTTTAAGCTTGATGGAGGTCTAGGGAACAAAGTAAATACCTCCCCTTAAAGCTTACGGTCTTCGGTCAAGAGTACAAAAGAAAGACTACAGATTTTTCCTTTTACCTAACCCCTCTTTTTTTTCGCCCCCCCCCCCCCCCCCCCCCCCCCCCCCCCCCCCCCCCCCCCCCCCACCCCTCCCTCCCCCTTTCGAGCCCGTCTGGTCAGGGTATAAATAATATATACGGTAGCTTTATACCCTGTGATCCCTGTGTGTTCTCCTGTCCATGCTTCACCCCCTTGCAATTGACCACTTGCGAGTGTTTCAGGCTATATAAGGAAGTTGGAGCCGTAAACATCGATATGAAACCGAAAACATACACACATTAATGTTAGGTTTCTCATGGCTTAAGGGGAGATTTCCACTTGAGGGATTTTTTGTATTTACCCCTTTCTCCCTCATGTTTAGCCCCATTGCTTTTGAGATTTTAAGACCTTCGCCCTAGTAGTTTGTATATTTTAAGACATTTTGCCCCATTTCTGTCAATTTTAAGACCGTTCGTGCCGTTAAGGTGTCGATTTTTTCCTGGCGAGCGATAGCGAGCCTGTAATTTAAGAGCAACCGGCCTCCGGCCGGGAAATTTTTCTACCGAAAAATGTACAAATTTATCTTGAAAGGGGATCTAGGGGGTGTAATTTTAAGCTTGATGAAAAAGTAGGGAACAAACTAAATACCTCCCCTTAAACACTAAATACCTCCCCTTAAACACTAAATACCTCCCCTTAAACACTAAATACCTCCCCTTAAACACTAAATACCTTCCCTTAAACACTAAATACCTCCCCTTAAACACTAAATACCTCCCCTTAAAACACTAAATACCTCCCCTTAAACACTAAATACCTCCCCTTAAACACTAAATACCTCCCCTTAAACACTAAATACCTCCCCTTAAACACTAAATACCTCCCCTTAAACACTAAATACCTCCCCTTAAACACTAAATACCTCCCCTTAAACTAGATACCTCCCCTTAAACTAGATACCTCCCCTTAAACTAGATACCTCCCCTTAAACTAAATACCTCCCCTTAAACACTAAATACCTCCCCTTAAACACTAAATACCTCCCCTTAAACACTAAATACCTCCCCTTAAACAACTAAATACCTCCCCTTAAACACTAAATACCTCCCCTTAAACAACTAAATACCTCCCCTTAAACACTAAATACCTCCCCTTAAACACTAAATACCTCCCCTTAAACACTAAATACCTCCCCTTAAAGACTAAATACCTCCCCTTAAACACTAAATACCTCCCCTTAAACACTAAATACCTCCCCTTAAAGACACATTGAATTGGGTTTGATGTATTTATAAGCGCACTACGACCGTATTATAGCTGTAAATTAATAAATGTTAAATATCGTTGTCTACGGCTCCAACTTCCTTATAGAACGAAACTCGCAAGTCGGCAATGGACCACTTGCGAGTTTCAGGCTATAAGGAAGTTGGAGCCGTGGCCATTAATAGTTATCAGAATTATTAACTAAGAAACACGGTCATAATACATTTATGAATAAAAAAAAAAAAAATCACACTTTTTATCCATCAGAAACCCACATTATTATTGCGCTTCTCTGTTTAATATCGATGTTCACGGCTCCAACTTCCCTATAACCTGGAACTCGCCCAGTGGTTAATGGGGGGGTATTCTCTGTATGTTAATGGCATGGAAACGACACATACAGATCATTAGTTCTTTGCCCCATAATAGAGCGATTATACCCCATAGTTGTCCAGGTGTCTGTCTATAGCATTCCAGAAAATCATAATAAACAGTAACGAAAATCCTCTAGTTGTCCACAGGCCCTTAAGGGGAGGTATTTAGTTTGTTCCCTAGACCTCCATCAAGCTTAAAATTACACCCCCTCGAGTCCCTTTCAAGATAAATTTGTACATTTTTCGGTAGAAAAATGTCCCGGCCGAAGGCCGGTTCCTCTTAAAATACAGGCTCGCTATCGCTCGCCAGGAAAATATCGACACCTAAATGGCACGAAAGTTCTTAAAATTGACAGAAATGGGGCGAAAGTTCTTAAAATCGCCAAAGTAAAGGGGGCGAGCGTCTTAAAATCTAAAACGCAATGGGGCTAAACATGAGAGAGAAAGGGGTCCAGAATTAAAATATCCCTCCAGGTGGATATCTCCCCTTAAATAGCTGAGAGATCTCCCATCGTATTCCAAAATGCCCATATTATTTTGAAGATCCCATTGTTGTTCAGAAACCAGCATTCAACCAGAGTGAGGTATAAACGGTTAATATTAAGGGGAGGTTTCCACTCGAGGGATTTTTTTTCGAACTTCCCTTCTCCCTCATGTTTAGCCCCATTGCTTTTCAGATTTTAAGACGTTCGCCCCATTATTTTGACGATTTTTAGAACTTTCGACCCATTTCTGTCAATTTAAGACCTTTCGTGCCATTTAGGTGTCGATTTTATCCTGGCGAGCGATAGCGAGCCTGTAATTTAAGAGAAACCGGCTTTCAGCCGGGACATTTTTCTATCGAAAAATGTACAAATTTATCTTGAAAGGGGGTCTAGGGGGTGTAATTTTAAGCTTGATGAAAAAGTAGGGAACAAACTAAATACCTCCCCTTAAGCCGGTATCACGCGAGATATTTTATAGTCAACATTCGATGATCAACATTCTTCTGGCAACATTGCTGGACTATTTTGCACTGGTATCGGAAGCTAGGCTGTTGCTAGATGAATTTAGTGACCGAAATATTTTAAATGTTGACCTCATAAGCTGCCAGATCTGTGTTGAGGATAAATGTTGTTGAGTGAACAAGCGCTCGTGTGATACCGGCTTCATTGTGAGGTGTGGCCTAGTGTGTTAATTAACCCTTTGAAGCTCTGACGCGTTTTAGCAGTTTATTTTGGCTATCCTTGGACGATTTTATGCAGCTTAGGAAGGATCTGTGGGTATTAAAAGGGTAAATACTATCTCAATCCACCCTTTGACTTCCATATACCGTTATTAATCTGACTAAAATCGTCTAATAGTAGCCAGAAACAGAACAGAAACGCGTATTGGAGCTTGAAAGGGTTAAAATGCGAGAGAACAAGAAAACCTGAATACCTTTGAATAACAAATAATTTATCCTTAGATTATTTTGAATTCGGTGATGTCAGCCGCACAACATAATTATCCAGGGGAGTTCCCGATTATCCAAGGGGAGTTCCCGAGTTATACCGTCTTGGGCCAAACGCTTCTCTCAAACTTAAGGGAGACTCTACCTCACTTTTTTTTTCTCTTTCTCTCCCTCTCTCTTTGGCTTGTATCCATTCGGCTCCATTCAGCCAACTGTTTTAAGACGTTTATCTCCATCCAGGTGTCGATATCTTCCTGGCGAGCGATAGCGAGACATTGTATGGAGAAATCTGGCTTCGCCGGAGACATTTGTCTATCGACAAATTTACAAATTTAGCTTGCTGTCAAAACACAAAAATATATATATATATGCTGGCTCGCTACCGCTCGCCAGGAAAATATTGACACCTGGATGGGGGTAAACGTCTTAAAGCTTAAAAACCTCCCTTAAATAGGGAGGAACACAACACAAGGGCGAGAACAAAATAAACAATGGTAAATAAACAAGGGAGAGAAAATACAGATGGGACGAGAATCACAGGAAGGAGAGAGAGAGAGAGAGAGAGCGAGAGAGAGAGAGCGAGCGAGAGCGAGAGAGCGAGCGAGAGCGAGAGAGCGAGCGAGAGAGCGAGCGAGAGAGCAAGAGAGAGAGAGAGAAGGGGGGGGGGGGGTCAAATTTCCGGAGGGGGAGGGGGGGGGGGGTATGAGGAGAAGGGGGATTTGGGTGGTAAATTTTTCCGGGGGGGGGGGGGGGGGGGGGGAAAGAGGGGAAGGGGGGATTTGGGTGGTCAATTTTCCGGGGGGCGGGTAGCTTGGGGTCCGCTCAGCATCTGGGGGTCACGGGGAACGACGCCAGCAACGAATAGATGTAACCCTTTCGGTACCGCAATGATGACCGCTTCTGGCTAACATGAGGCCGTTTTATTCAGCTTAGGAAGGAGTTCTAGGATTTACTAGGTGTAGAAGCTGTCTCAATTATCCTTTTAAATTTCATAGATCGTTCCCTCACTGCAACTGCTTAATTTATATACAATTTTGGCTAAATATTATATATATAATATATATATATATATATATATATATATATATATATATATATATATATATATATATATATATATAATAAATAACTCGTAACTCACATTTGTATTTTCAAAGTCTCCTTGGTCATTTCATATCATATCAGCAAGGAATATAAAGTTGACATTGTTAAGGTGAGGTACCGGTAATGGCTTTTATCCGTACAGGTGTGTTAGGCTATATGCTATACTGGCATTTAACTTGTAGAGTCCACAATTAAATACTTCTCTCCACCCACACCCACACCCACACCTTCACTCTCCCACCAGTACTTCTCTCTCTCCACCCACACCCACATTCTCCCACCAGTACTTCTCTCTCTCCACCCACACCCACACCCACATTCTCCCACCAGTACTTCTCTCCACCCACACCCACACCTTCACTCTCCCACCAGTATTTCTCTCTCTCCACCCACACCCACACCCACATTCTCCCACCAGTACTTCTCTCTCTCCACCCACACCCACACCTTCACTCTCCCACCAGTACTTCTTTCTCTCCACCCACACCCACACCTTCACTCTCCCACCAGTACTTCTCTCTCTCCACCCACACCCACACCTTCACTCTCCCACCAGTACTTCTCTCTCTCCACCCACACCTTCACTCTCCCACCAGTAATTCTCTCTCTCCACCCAAACCAACACCCACACCCATACTCTCCCACCAGTACTTCTCTCTCTCCACCCACACCCACACCTACATTCTCTCACCAGTACCAGCACCACCTTCACTCTCCCACCACTACTTCTCTCTCTCCACCCACACCCACACCCACACTCTCCCACCAGTACTTCTCTCTCTCCACCCACACCCACACCCACACCTACATTCTCTCACCAGTACCAGCACCACCTTCACTCTCCCACCACTACTTCTATCTCTCCACCCACACTCTCCCACCAGTACTTCTCTCTCTCCACCCACTCCCACACCCACACCCACACCCACACTCTCCCACCAGTACTTATCTCTCTCCCCCCACACCCACACCCACAATACACACTTGCCAGTATCGATCGTGGGCCAGGCATTATTTAACACTACACGCGTTAAAAGATCGACCAGCCTTGCATTCCTTCCTTGCCCTTGGAGTCGTGTTCCCTCAGTGCATTCGAGGGCTTGAAGGCATTTCTTGCTTTTACTCTTTATATTTCCTCTCTCTCTCCACCCACACCCACACCCACATTCTCCCACCAGTACCAGCACCACCATCTCTCTCCCACCAGTACTTCTCTCCACCCACACCCACATTCTCCCACCAGTACCAGCACCACCATCTCTCTCCCACCAGTACTTCTCTCCACCCACACCCACATTCTCCCACCAGTACCAGCACCACCATCTCTCTCCCACCAGTACTTCTCTCCACCCACACCCTCCCACCAGTACCAGCACCACCATCTCTCTCCCACCAGTACTTCTCTCCACCCACACCCACATTCTCCCACCAGTACTTCTCTCCACCCACACCCACATTCTTCCACCAGTACCCAGCACAAATAGGAAAAGTGGGGACTGGGCCTGAGTAAATAGATAGATAGATAGATAGATAGATAGATTGTAGTGGTTTATTTGTCTGTGCTGTCTGTATGTCTGTCTGTATTCCTGCCTTCCTGTCAATCTGTCTGTACACTAATATTCTATCTATGCATTTCAATGATTGGGTTTACATTTTGTCATAGTTGCTTTATCTCACTTTATTGTTATCATCATCATTAATTTAACCACATAATAAATATGATTATAATTATCGTTATAGCTGTTATTATCATCACCATTATTATTATAGCTGTTATTATTATAGCTGTTATCGTTATAGCTGTTATTATCATCACCATTAACCTTATTATTGGGTTGCATTACTACTACTATTATGACCTACAGTAGATGTGTGTGTGAATTTGTGTTTTGTCTGTGTTCGCTGTTTTGTGTTGTGTTTTCCCTGTGCTTGCTCTGTCTTGAGTCGCCCCCCCCCCCCAAAAAAAAAAAAATCGGGCACCCCCCCCCCCCAAAAAAAAAAAAGAAAAAAAGAAACAGAAAACGGAAAGGGGTATTTTTTTTTGGAAAAGTGGGGATTGGGCCCGATTAAATAAATAGATAGATAGATAGACTACGACTCCCCCAAGACAATCGCATGACTAACCACCGTGTGTACATACATGCCTTATTAACCCCTACCCGGCATGTTTACGACTTAGACCAAAGGCAGTAACATCAGGAACAAGGTAGCTTAAGAGGGAGCCCACCTCGCTTTGTTTTCCCTCTCTCTCTTTGGCTTGTATCCATTCGGCCCCATTCAACCTACTGTTTTAAGGTGTTTATCCCTCAAGGTGTTGATTTTTTCCTGGCGAGCGATAGCGAGCCAGCATTGTATGGAGAAATCCGGCTTCGCCGGAAACATTTTTCTATCGAAAAATGTACAAATTTAGCTTGCTGGCAAAGCAAAAATATATATATATGATGGCTCGCTACCGCTCGCCAGGAAAATATTGACACCTGGATGGGGGTAAACGTCTTAAAACAGTAGGCTGAATGGGGCCGAATGGATACAAGCCAAAGGAGAGAGGGAGAAAAAGAGAAAAAAAAGCGAGGTGGGCTCCCTTAAGACAATGGCATGGCAAACCATGTGCACATTCCTTATACTGTACCCCTTCCCTGCATGTTAACCCCTTCCCTGCATGTTAACCCCTTCAGACTCATATGACGCAGAGGTTGCCAGATTAGCAATAAGAAATAGAGTTCTCTCACTCTTATAATTACCTCTCCAAAATTAGTTTTCTGCCCACAGCTAACTCAAAGACAACTGCAGAGGTTGAAGTAACTAAACTAAAGGTTTCTAAATACCCCTGATGGTAACAAAGGCTTTAAAGTATCCCCAATAGGCTCAACACAGCTAACTCAAAGACAACTGCAGAGGTTGAAGTAACTAAACTAAAGGTTTCTAAATACCCCTGATGGTAACAAAGGCTTTAAAGTATCCCCAATAGGCTCAACACAGCTAACTCAAAGACAACTGCAGAGGTTGAAGTAACTAAACTAAAGGTTTCTAAATACCCCTGATGGTAACAAAGGCTTTAAAGTATCCCCAATAGGCTCAACACAGCTAACTCAAAGACAACTGCAGAGGTTGAAGTAACTAAACTAAAGGTTTCTAAATACCCCTGATGGTAACAAAGGCTTTAAAGTATCCCCAATAGGCTCAACACAGCTAACTCAAAGACAACTGCAGAGGTTGAAGTAACTAAACTAAAGGTTTATAAATACCCCTGATGGTAACAAAGGCTTTAAAGTATCCCTAGTAGGCTCAAAATCGTGTCATATGTCGGAGAGGGTTAACGACCTAGACCAAAGGCAGTAACATCAGGAACAAGGTAGCTTAATTGGCCACTTGCGAGTTCCGTTCTATAAGGAAGTTGGAGTTGTAGACGTCGATATTTACCAGAATAACCAGCTATAATTAACGGTTTCAGTAATTATATAAATACTTACGACCAATTTCAACACACTATTTATCCATTACAAACGTACATAATGACTGTATTTGTGTGTTTATTCGGTGTTCACGGTTCCAACTTCCTTATAGCCTGAAACTCGCAAGTGGTTAATTCCTAGAAGGCGTGCGTCAGTGCCTCCAATTTGCTGCATGCTTCCTTCTTGGTATTACCTTTAAGGGAGCCCAACTCGCTTTTTTCTCTTTCTCTCCCTCTCTCTTTGGCTTGTGTATCCATTCGGCCCCATTCAGCCTACTGTTTTAAGACGTTTACCCCCATCCAGGTGTCAATATTTTCCTGGCGAGCGGTAGCGAGCCAGCATATATATTTTTTGTTTTGCCAGCAAGCTAAATTTGTACATTTTTCGATAGAAAAATGTCTCCGGCGAAGCCGGATTTCTCCATACAATGCTGGCTCGCTATCGCTCGCCAGGAAAAAAATCGACACCTGGATGGGGATAAACGTCTTAAAACAGTGGCTGAATGGGGTCAAATGGATACAAGCCAGGGAAAGAGAGAAAAGGAGAGAAAGATAAAACAAAAAGTCGGTGACCCCTCCTAATTCCTACATGGAGTGCATTCGTGCCTCCAATTGCTGGATTGCCTTCTATTTATTAACTGTAAAAAAATAGTTCCATCTTCAGGAATTCGGGTCTTTGTTGCATTTAAATTCAAGGTTACACATTTGTCTCTCAATATTCTGTATATATATATTTCTTGAAACCGTATCAATCATTTCTTCGTTAAGGGAAGGCACTTGTTGTTTCGGAACCTCCTTCTCCCTCATGTTTATCCCTACTAGTTTTGAGATTTTAAGACGTTCGCCCCATGAGTTTGGCGATTTTAACACCTTTAGCTCCATTTCGTTGTCAATGTTAAGACCTATCGTGCCATTTAGGTGTCGATTTTTTCTTGGCGAGCGATAGCGAGCCTGTAATTATAAGAGGAACCGGCCTTTGGCCGGGAAATTTTTCTACCGAAAAATCCCCTTAAAAACACATACTTTACATACTTTGAAATTATAACAGTATCAGCAAAAACAAAACATATATTAATGACCCGCAAACAGAAGCCGGTCTCCAGAAAACGAAAGCCTGGTCAAGGTGGCCGACTCTATTCTACCCTCGCCTCCAGCCGTATCTATGACCGGCACCACAACAAACAACGCGGCAGGTGGGGAGGGTGACAGGGAGATCGTCGTAACCACAACACACTTACACATTAGGTGGGCGCATGTTGTTTAAGGGAAGGTTTTTAGTGTGTTCACTAGACTTCCCTCAAACTTAAAATTACACCCCCTAGACCCCCTTGCAAGATAAATATGTACATTTTTCGGTAGAAAAATTTCGGTTGCTCTTATATTACAGGCTCGCTATCGCTCGCCAGGAAAAAATTGACACCTTAATGGCACGAAAGGTCTTAAAATCGACAGAAATGGGGCAAAATGTCTTAAAATGTCCAAACTAATAGGGCGAACGTCTTAATATCTCAAAGGCAATGGGGCTAATCATAAGGGAGAAAGGGGTCAAGACATAAATCCCTCCCTTAATTACCCTATAGGTAGGTTAACCCTTTCAGTACCAGCGACGTGTGGTGTATTTCATTCTAGTTATAGTTAGACGATATTATGCAGCTTAGGAAGGATCTGTGGTAGTTAAATGGGTGGGTTGAGATACTTTAAGGGGAGGTTTCTAGTTTGTTCCCTAGACTTCCATCAAGTTGAAAATTACACCCCCTTGACCCCCTTTCAAGATAAATTTGTACATTTTTCGGTAGAAAAATTTCCTAGCCGAAGGCCAGTTCCTCTTAAATTATAGGCTCGCTATCGCTCGCCAGGAAAAAATCGACACCTAAATGGCACGAAAGGTCCTAAAATTGACAGAAATGGGGCGAACGTTCATAAAATCGCCAACCTAATGGGTCGAACGTCTTAATTTTGTTTAAAGCAATGGGGCTAAACATGAGGGAGAAAGGGGTTAAGACAAAAATGCCTCAAGTGGTTATCTCCCCTTAAAGCCCCATATACAGTATATTGTTAAAGGTCCTTCCTAAGCTGAATATGATGCAAAGGACGTCCCTGGTACTGAAGGGGTTAAGGGGAAAATATGAGAGAGAGAGAGAGAGAGAGAGAGAGAGAGAGAGAGAGACGGGCCTATTTATGTAATCCTTCGAACACACCTCCTCTGTTGTCACCGCTAATCAAGAGGAGGATACCTGCCCTGTGTCATGTAGGCTAGATCCCTCTGTAACCCACCCACCAGCCTACCTACCTACCTACCCACACTAAAGATATGTAGTCCCTCAACATACCGCACTAAGCTAGAATAAAAGATAACACACGTCTCTGATACCCAAAGGGTTAACCTAGACCTTAACAAAGACTCGTGTAATCTAATTTAACCCACCCACCAGCCCACCTACCATCGCTATTGGTCTGCACCCTCAGCACATACCTCAATTAATCTTCCCGGTAATCTAGACCCACACCAAAAGGATATCTGGTACCTGCAGAGACTCATGTAACCCACCAACCAGCCTACCTACCCCCCTACCTACCTACCTACCTACCTACCTACCTACCTACCTACCTACCTACCTACCTACCTACCAGCCTACCTACCTTCCTACCTACCAGCCTACCTGCCTACCTACCTTCTTACCTACCAGCCTACCTACCTACCTACCTACCCACCCACTCACTCACCCACCTACCTACCTACCTACCTACCTACCTACCTACCCACTCACCTACCTACCTATCTACCTACCCACCCACCCACCTACCCACCAACCAGCCTACCCACCCACCAACCAGCTTACCTACCTAGCCACCCAACCCACCTACCTACCCACCCACCCACCCACCTACCTACCCACCCACCCACCACCCACCCTACCTACCTACCTACCCACCCACCCACCCCACCACCCACCACCAACCAACCAAACTACCAACCTACCTATCTACCTATACACCCACCTACCAACCCACCTATCTACCTATACACCCACCAACCCACCTACCTACCTACCTACCCAACCACCTACTTACCTACCTACCTACCCAACCACCTACCTACCTACCTACCCACCCACCCACCCACCCACCAACCAACCAGCCTACCTACCTACCTACCTACCTACCTACCTACCTACCTACCTACCCACCCACCCACCTACCTACCAACCACCCACCCACCCACCACCAACCAACCTACTTACCTACCTACCTACCTACCCACCCACCCACCTACCTACCAACCCACCCACCCACCAACCAGCCTACCTACCTACCCAACCACCCTCACTGTAGGTCTGCAACCCTTCTATCTTTCACACGCCCGCCCTTAAGGGGAGACTGGCCGTTTGTTTGGTCTATTAATTCATTTATTCATATATTTTTTTAGTTTCCTCCCTAGACCTCCATCAAGCTTAGAAAAACACCCCCTAGAGGGCCTAGACCCTCGTTCAAGATAAATTTGTAAATTTTTCAGTAGAAAAATGTCCCGGCCGAAGGTCGATTCCTCTTAAAATTGCAGGCTCGCTTTCGCTCGCCAGGAAATAATCGACATCGACACCTAAATGGCACGAAAGGTCTTAACATTGACAACGAAATGGGGCGAAAGGTGTTAAAATCGCCAAACTAATGGGTCGAACGTCTTGTAATCTCAAAACTAGTTCACCTACCTATGTAGTGGGGCTAAACATTAGGGAGAAGGGGGTCCAGAAGAACGGGCTACCTCCCCTTAAATCTCACCAGCCGGGGGACGAAGGGACACTACAGGAAAGGGACACTAAAAATACAGTTGATGGCGATAAGGGTGTATATAGTACTGTGTGTGTGTGTGTGTGTGTGTGTCAGAGTGGGGGTTGAGTGTCCCCTGCCTCTCAGAGCTCAACGTCACTTTTTCTCATGCTAAATATGTTTCAATACTTTTTGACGTAGTTAATGGATTTCTTCTTCGATATCCGACAACAAAATGTGACTTCCCCAATTTGAACTGTTTTTTATTTTATTTTTTTATTTATTTTTTTTTCTATGTGATTGAGGGAGGCAAAAGGCATTACTGCCTATAGCGAGTGCCTCCCCCATAGTTGAAAGAGTGACAGGGCCAAAATCTACTCTAAGTCTACTCTACTTCTGACTACAAAATTGACTTCCCGAATTTGACAACCCCCTGGTTTTGACTATTTCATTAGTACTATACTACTTTTTCTTTTAGGGCAAACACTCTACACAAGGTATTATAGAGAGAGCCGGTTTGCCACAGTTATAACAGAAAACCGATTACGGCGGATGGCTGTGGCCTGATGAAGTCCATCCACCTCTCTATTTTGCCTTGGGGTGGGTGTTTGACTGTCTCTCTATATTTTTCATATATCTGTGTTAATTTCAACTCTTTTCACATGTGTGTGTGTATAATACATATATACCGGTACTGTGTGTGTGTGTGTGTGTGTGTGTGTGTGTGTGTGTGTGTGTTTCTAATGATTGTTTTATTTGTACATAAGTTAGTAGCCTTATACAGGATATCTCGGAATCCCCAGCTTCCTTCCTATCTATCTCTCTTAAGGGGAGATATCCACTTGAGGGATATTTTTTTCTTGACTCCTTTCTCCCTCATGTTTAGCCCCATTGTTTTCCTAATGTTAAGACGTTCGCCCCATTATGTTGACGATTTTAAGAACTTTCAACCCATTTCTGTCAATTTTAAGACTTTTCGTGCCATTTAGGTGTCGATTTTATCCTGGCGAGCGATAGCGAGCCTGTAATTTAAGAGGAACCGGCTTTCAGCCGGGACATTTTTCTACCGAAAAATGTACAAATTTATCTTGAAAGGGGCTCAAGGGGGTGTAATCTTAAGCTTGAAGGATATCTAGGGACCAAACTAAAATCCTCCCCTTAATTCAAACCTCTTCTATTGCCCAACATACCCAAGCTCTCCCTTCTCCTTTCTCCCTATCCTATCGTCTGTCTTTCCCTTCCTCTTCCCTATCCTTATTTGTCCACCTACTACCCCTCTTCTCTCCCTATCCGAGTGTCTGTCCCTATCCCACAGTACGGGCCTAAAACCCCACCTGTTATATGGGCCATTTAGAGAACATGCCTCCGCCTAATTTGTACCGGTGCGCTCACTCTAGCTCTCCCTCTCTCTCTCGCTCTCTCTCTCTCTCTCTCTCTCTCGCTCTCGCTCTCTCTCGCTCTCTCTCCCTCTCTCTCTCTCTCTGTGTAGGCCTATGTGTGTAGAGGAGGAGACTAGAAGGTAGATAGTAAGCAACAGCGATAGAGACGGTCGGTGGGAATGAAAGAAAGAAAGGAAAGAGACCAAACTGAAGTACCGGACTGCTTAACAGGTTGGTGGGAAAGAAGTGGACACAGGGAGGACCTACGGAGGAAAACGTAGGTAGGTAGGTAGGTAGGTAGGTAGGTAGGTTGGTAGGTAGGTAGGTAGGCAGGCAGGTAGGTAAGTGGCTAGGTGGGTGGGTAGGTAGGTAGGTAGGTAGGTAGGTAGGTAGGTAGGTTGATAGGTAGGTAGGTAGGCAGGCAGGTAGGTAGGTTGTTAGGTAGGTAGGTGGGTGGGTGGGTAGGTAGGTAGGTAGGTAGGAAGGTAGGTAGGAAGGTACGTAGGTGGGTGGGTGGGTAGGAAGGTAGGTAGGTAGGTGGGTGGGTGGGTAGGTAGGTAGGTACGTAGATAGGTGGGTAGGTAGGTAGGAAGGTAGGTAGGTAGGTAGGAAGGTACGTAGGTGGGTAGGTAGGTAGGTAGGTAGGTAGGTGGGTGGGTAGGTAGGTAGGTAGGTATGAATCATTTTTGGGGGCGGCAATTAGGGAGGGACGGAGGGACAGAGGAAGTGTGTGGGGGGGGGGGGGGGGACCATGGAAGTGTTGAATGGGCTAGGGAGAGAGAGAGAACAGGGCTAGGGGAAGGGATAGAGAGAAGAAGAAGAAGAAGAAGAATTAACAGAAGGATGAGATAAGAAGCTCCCACTATACACGAACTAAAGATGGACGGCTGGGAATGGTAGGGGAACTATATAGAAGGATAGAGAATTAACCCCACATGGTAGTAATATATTCAAGGATTCACGGTAGCGAGCCAGCATATATAGATTTTTGTTTTGAGAGCAAGCTAAATTTGTAAATTTTTCGATGGAAAAATGTCTCCGGCGAAGCCGGATTTCTCCATACAATGCTGGCTCGCTTTCGCTCGCCAGGAAGATATCGACACCTGGATGGGGACAAACGTCTTAAAACAGTTGGCTGAATGGGGCCGAATGGATAAAAGCCAGAGAAAAGGAGAGAAAGTTAAAACAAAAAACAGGTGACCCCAATAATGTTACTTCATATCTAGACCCAAACTAACCTAAACAATATATTACCAGAATTTCACACTTATTATTGCGTATCATTTGAGTTAAGGGGAGATTTCCACTTGAGGGATTTTTTCTTGAACCCTTTCTCCCTCATGGTTAGCCCCATTGCTTTTGATATTATAAGACGTTCGCCCCATTAGTTTGGCGATTTTAAGACCTTTCGCCCCATTTCTGTAAATTTTAAGACTTTTCGTACCATTTAGGTGTCGATTTTTTCCTGGCGAGCCATAGCGAGCCTGTAATTTAAGAGGAACCGGCCTTCGGCCGGGAATTTTTTCTACCGAAAAAAGTACAAATTTATCTTGAAAGGGGGTCTAGGGGCTGTAATGTTAAGCTTGATGGAGGTTTAGCGAACTAACCAAAAACATCCCCTTAAGACGGTATCACACGAGCGCTTTTTCCGTCAATTTTCAAATGAGCAAGTTTTTTCTCGTTATATTTCGGGACTTTTTCGCACTGGTATCGGTAACTAGACTGAAGGTAGATTATGTTAGGCGGTTGAATGTTGATAAAGTGTCATTTGTGAAGCTGCCAGACCATAATTGCCCGTAGAAATTGCTCGAAAAACGGCTCGTGTGACTCCGGAATTAGTCTGTGTTTCTATATTGTACCGGGCACGAAGTTTACTGTGTAGAGAATGTCAGGTGGTTAGGCAAGAGAGGGCTGGATAGGAGGCTTAAGGGGAGATTGGCCGTTTGTTTGGTCTATTAATTAATTTATTCATATATTTGTTTAGTTTCCTCCCTAGACCTCCATCAAGCTTAGAAAAACACCCACTAGACCCCCCTTCAAGATTAATTTGTACATTTTTCGGTAGAAAAATTTCCCGGCCAAAGGCCGGTTCTTCCAACATTACAGGCTCACAATCGTTCGCAGGGAAAACATCGACATCTAAATAGAACGAAAGGTCTAAATATTGACGAATAAATGGGGCGAAAGGTCTTAAAACTTAAAATCGACTAACTAATGGGGCAAACCTCTTATAATCTCCAAACTAGTGGGGCTAAACATGAGGGAGAAGGGGGTCCAGAAAAATCGGGTCTGCCTCCCCCTTAAGGTGTGGTGGGACAGTTAGGACTAGACGACGGGGGTAGATGAAAAGGATAGGAGGGGTTAGGGAGGGGTTAGGGGTTAGGGGGTAGGGGGTAGGGACAAGAGTTAGTAGATTGGGGGGGGGGGGGGGGGGCGGGGGGAGGACTGGATAAGAGGGGCTGAGAATGTGGGACTAGACGGGGTAAATGAAATGGATGGAAAAGGAGAGGAGGATAGGGAGGGGAGAGGAGGGGAGGAGGGAGGGGGGTAAGGGCAAGAGTTAGTATGAGGGGGGGGATGGGGTACGTATGAGGGGGGGGGGGGGGCAGGAGGGGACATTGGGACAAGGTTTGGAAAGGGGTTGGGGGAGAGATTTGTATGGGGGGGGGGTTATATGGGGGGACATGGTCAAGGGTTGGAATAAAGAGAGGGTGAGTGGGGGCAGGGGTCTATGGGGGGCTGGACGGGGGGCAAGGGGGCTGGGGGATAAAGGGTGTAGTAAGGACAGGGTAATTGGGTAACGGGGTGATCTGAGTTACATGAGAGGACAAAGATATGGTGTGTGTGTGTGTGTGTGTTTAAATATGTGTGTGTGTGTGTGTGTGTGTGTGTGTGTGTGTGTGTGTGTGTGTGTGTGTGTGTGTGTGTTTAAATATGTGTGTGTGTGTGTGTGTGTGTGTGTAATAGGTAAACACAACACTCACATGGACGGAAAGAGACAAAGTGGAGAAGTTTACTTATATAAACAAATGTAAACAATGCCCTATATAGTTTCCAATAAATGAGAACAAGGAGACGAGCTACGTATTAATATTCCCGTTTTTCAGGCCTCATTTTCTGATATTCCTCCTCTCTCTCTCTCTCTCTCTCTCTCTCCTGTGACTCTAGGAGTCTAGATGGGTGTGGTGGGAGGGGCGAGTGACATGAGAGGTAGAGATGGGACGGAGCGGTAGACAGGGATTGATGGGAGGGTAGATATGTATGTGCAATGGTTGAGAGAGAGAGAGAGAGAGAGAGTGAGAGTGGGTGACTTAACCTTTTCTATACCTGAGCGCCCTTTTACTAACTAGCATTAAGGGGGGATGGTTCACTTTTTGGGCGATTTTTGCATGTATTCATTATTTTTCTAGTTTCCTCCTTAGACCTCCTTCAAATTTAAAAACACATCCATTAGATCCCTCTTCTAGATAAATTTGTAAATTTTTCGGTAAAAAAGTGTCCCGGCCGAAGGCCGATTCTTCCAACATTACAGGCTCACTATCGTTCGCCAGGAAAAAAATCGAAACTTAAATAGAACGAAAGGTCTTAATATTGACAAGGAAATGGGGTGGAGGGTCTTAAAATCTGAAAGCTAATTGGGCAAACATTTAAAAATATGAAAACTAATGGGGCTAAACACGAGGGAGAAAAGGGTCCAGAAAAACGGTCCACCTCCCCTTAAAGGTACAGTGGCATTAAATTTAAAGTACAAAAGCCAAAAGGTGGGCAAGGTGTATTTGAATGGACAGACCCAAAGGATGTTGGGGACGGTAGAAAGGTAAAAATTACGGGGTAGACGGGTCGGCAGGTAGATGGTTTTGGGACGGTAGATATTTGGACGGTTGCTACGTGGACGGTAGACTTTTGGACGGGAAATATTTGAGACGGGGTGATATTTGGACGGTAGACTTTTGGACGGGAAATATTTGAGACGGGGTGATATTTGGATGGCATAGATTTGGAAAGTAGATTTTGGACGGTAGATTTTGGGAAGGTAGATTTTTAGACCAGTAGACTTTGGAACGGTAGATTGATGGAATGTAGATTTATTTAAGGACGGTAGGCATTTGGAACGATACATTTTTGGACAGTAGATTTTTGGATGGTAGATTTCTTAGGTATAGATTACTGAGAGATATTTTGCATGGTATATTATGAACGAAATTATTTGGAAGGTAGATTATATTACTATTTTCTATTTTATTTTTTTTTTTTTTTTTTTTTTTTTTATTTTTTTTTTTTACCAGTAGACATGAGGCACAGAACATCAGACACAGGTTGGTAGGGTGGTAGATTCAAAATAAAGAAAGAGAGAGAGAGAGAGAGAGAGAGAGAGAGAGAGAAGAAAGTAGCGGGTAGAAATGTAGACGTGTGGTAAAAAAAGAAAGGGTTAGGTAGTACAGTTAGCTAGATTAGTGGGTAGGTGGGTAGGTGGGTAGGTAGGTAGGTAGGTAGGAGTGAACGTGTAAGTACAGTAGAATGGTAGGTAGGTAGGTAGGTAGGTAGGAGTGAACGTGTAAGTACAGTAGAATGGTAGGTAGGTAGGTAGGAGTGAACGTGTAAGTACAGTAGAATGGTAGGTAGGTAGGTAGGAGTGAACGTGTAAGTACAGTAGAATGGTGGTTAGGTAGGTAGGAGTGAACGTGTAAGTACAGTAGAATGGTAGTTAGGTAGGTAGGAGTAAACGTGTAAGTACAGTAGAATGGTAGGTAGGTAGGTAGGAGTGAACGTGTAAGTACAGTAGAATGGTAGGTAGGTAGGTAGGAGTGAACGTGTAAGTACAGTAGAATGGTAGGTAGGTAGGTAGGAGTGAACGTGTAAGTACAGTAGAATGGTAGGTAGGTAGGTAGGTAGGAGTGAACGTGTAAGTACAGTAGAATGGTAGGTAGGTAGGTAGGTAGGAGTGAACGTGTAAGTACAGTAGAATGGTAGGTAGGTAGGTAGGAGTGAACGTGTAAGTACAGTAGAATGGTAGGTAGGTAGGTAGGAGTGAACGTGTAGGTACAGTAGAATGGTAGTTAGGTAGGTAGGTAGGTAGGAGTGAACGTGTAAGTACAGTAGAATGGTAGTTAGGTAGGTAGGTAGGTAGGAGTGAACGTGTAAGTACAGTAGAATGGTAGGTAGGTAGGTAGGTAGGTAGGAGTGAACGTGTAAGTACAGTAGAATGGTAGGTAGGTAGGTAGGTAGGTAGGTAGGTAGGAGTGAACGTGTAAGTACAGTAGAATGGTAGGTAGGTAGGTAGGTAGGTAGGAGTGAACGTGTAAGTACAGTAGAATGGTAGGTAGGTAGGTAGGAGTGAACGTGTAAGTACAGTAGAATGGTAGGTAGGTAGGTAGGTAGGTAGGAGTGAACGTGTAAGTACAGTAGAATGGTAGGTAGGTAGGTAGGAGTGAACGTGTAAGTACAGTAGAATGGTAGGTAGGTAGGTAGGAGTGAACGTGTAAGTACAGTAGAATGGTAGGTAGGTAGGTAGGAGTGAACGTGTAAGTACAGTAGAATGGTAGTTAGGTAGGTAGGTAGGTAGGAGTGAACGTGTAAGTACAGTAGAATGGTAGTTAGGTAGGTAGGTAGGTAGGAAGGAGTGAACGTATAAGTACAGTAGAATGGTAGGTAGGTAGGTAGGTAGGTAGGAGTGAATGTGAAAGTACAGTAGAATGGTAGGTAGGTGGGTAGGTAGGTAGGAGTGAACGTGTAAGTACAGTAGAATGGTAGGTAGGTGGGTAGGTAGGTAGGAGTGAACGTGTAAGTACAGTAGAATGGTAGTTAGGTGGGTAGGTAGGTAGGAGTGAACGTGTAAGTACAGTAGAATGGTAGTTAGGTGGGTAGGTAGGTAGGAGTGAACGTGTAAGTACAGTAGGTAGGTAGGTAGTTAGGTAGGAGTGAACGTGTAAGTACAGTAGAATGGTAGGTAGGTAGTTAGGTAGGTAGGAGTGAACGTGTAAGTACAGTAGAATGGTGGGTAGGTAGTTAGGTAGGTAGGAGTGAACGTGTAAGTACAGTAGAATGGTAGGTAGGTAGGTAGGAGTGAACGTGTAAGTACAGTAGAATGGTAGGTAGGTAGGTAGGAGTGAACGTGTAAGTACAGTAGAATGGTAGGTAGGTAGGTAGGTAGGAGTGAACGTGTAAGTACAGTAGAATGGTAGGTAGGTAGGTAGGTAGGAGTGAAGATGTAAGTACAGTAGGTAGGTAGGTAGGAGTGAAAATGGTAGGTAGGTAGGTAGGTAGGCACGGGTAGACAGGTACTTTTATATAATATAGACACATAATAGGTGGGTAGGTATATAGGCGATAACTATGTATACAGGTAGCCTATATGTAATGCTGGTACATAGGGAGGTAGACACTTGGCACATAGACTCTCAGTAGGCAGGTAGGTAAACAAACACACAGGTATACGGTATATAAGTAGACAGGTAAGGTAGGCAGGTAGGTCGATACACAGGTAGACAGTAGAAAGGTAAACAAAGACCAGCCGGGAACCCTGCTCACCATCCGGTACACAGGTAGATTATACATACCAAGCTATTCTCAACCTTAATCCACCTGTGCTTTAGGTCGATAATCATTCCACCTGGCCCTCCCTAGCCTACCTGTGGCCGGATGCCTTTCTTTTATTTAACCCTCGGCTGTGGGGGATGGGATGGGAGGTGTGGGGGATGATTGTGGGGAATAGAAGGTGTGGGAAGTGTGGAAGTGTTATGACTGGGGTTTAGAAGGAAACTACGGTACCGAATTATACAATATAGGAATATATGGAGAAGTGAAAGAAAGTGTTAAAGGGAGATTTCCGCTTCAGGGATTTTTTTCTTTACCCCGCTCTCCCTCATGTTTAGCCCCATTGCTTTTGAGATTTTAAGACGTTCGCCCCATTAGTTTAGCGATTTTAAGAAGTTTCACCCAATTTATGTCACTTTTAAGACCTTTCGTCCCATTTAGGTGTCTTTTTTTCCTGGCGAGCGATAGCGAGCCTGCAATTTAAGAGGAATCGGCCTTCGGCCGGGACAATTTTCTACCGAAAAATTTACAAATTTATCTTGAAAGAGGGTCAATGGGGTGAAATTTTAAGATTGCTGGAGTAGGAAACACACTAGAAACCTCCCCTTAACCTCCTTAAGGGGACGTTAAGGGGACGTCTCCTAAAACTACAAGCTCGCTATCGCTCGTCTGGAAAAAATTGACACCTAAATGGCACGAAAGGTCTTAATATTGACAAAGAAATGGGGTGAAAGGTCTGAAAATAGCCAAACTAATGGAACGAACGTCTTAAATTCTCAAAACAAATGGGGCTAAGCATAAGGGGATAAGGGGGCCCAGAAAAACGACCAATCTCCCCTTAATGCCATGACTGGAGGATGCAAATATATTGATGGATTGGTGTGAAAGTCCTCCTCCTTCTCCTCCTCCTCTTCCTCTTCCTCTTCCTCCTCCTCCTCCTCCCCCTCCTCCTCCTCCTCCTCCTCCCCCCCCCCTCCTCCTCCTCCTCCTCCTCCTCCTCCTCCTCCTCCTCCTCCTCCTCCTCCTCCTCCTCCTCCTCCTCCTCCTCCTCCTCCTCCTCCTCCTCCTCTTCCTCCTCCTCCTCCTCCTCCTCACACTACAGTCTGCTCTGCTCTGCCGGCTCTGCTCCTCCTCGTGACAAGGATTGGAGCTTTGGGTACACACGACCTGCTATTTAGAGAGAAACAATG
>CM064494.1:13206779-13296048 GCA_032716605.1 Paralithodes platypus
TTTAGACACTATTACGCAGCTTAGGAAGGATCTGTGGTAGTTAACCCTCTCACGACCATATGACGCAGAGGTTGCCAGATTAGCAATAACAAATACAGTTCTCTCACTCTTATAATTACCTCTCCAAAATTAGTTTTCTGCCCACAGCTAACTCAAAGACAACTGCAGAGGTTGAAGTAACTAAACTAAAGGTTTATAAATACCCCTGATGGTAACAAAGGCTTTAAAGTATCCCCAATAGGCTCAACACAGCTAACTCAAAGACAACTGCAGAGGTTGAAGTAACTAAACTAAAGGTTTATAAATACCCCTGATGGTAACAAAGGCTTTAAAGTATCCCCAATAAGCTCAACACAGCTAACTCAAAGACAACTGCAGAGGTTGAAGTAACTAAACTAAAGGTTTATAAATACCCCTGATGGAAACAAAGGCTTTAAGGTATCCCCAATAGGCCCAAAATTGCGTCAAGAACGTGAAAGGGTTAAAAAGGTTCGATGAGATAGTTTGAAGCCTTATTATTGCTAAAGCTCCTTCCTAAGCTGAATATAATCGTCTAGTAGTTGCCAGAATATGATAAAAAGGACGTCCCTGGTACTGTAGGGGTTAAGGGGAGATATCGACTTGAGGGATTTTTTTCTGGACCCCTTTCTCCCTCATGTTTAGCCCCATTGCTTTTGAGATTTTAAGAGAGTCGCCCCATTAGTTTGGCGATTTTAAGAACTTTCGCCCCATTTCCGTCAATTTTAAGACCTTTCGTTCAATTTAGGTGTCGATTTTATCCTGGCGAGCGATAGCGAGCCTGTAATTTAAGAGGAACCGGCTTTCAGCCGGGAAATTTTTCTACCGAAAAATGTACAAATTTATCTTGAAAGGGGCTCAAGGGGGTGTAATCTGAAGCTTGATGGATATCTAGGGACCAAACTAAAAACCTCCCCTTAATGCCTGGTTATGAAAGCGTATTAACCCCTTCTGTACCGACAATGTTACGTTATCAATGGAAAGGGCGAAGTCTGTCTGTCTCAGTTTACCATTAACTTACCACAGCGCCGCTTCCATAAGCTGAATGATATCAAGCAGTTTAAGGGGGGTCACCTGCTATTTTTTCTCTTTCTCTCTTTCTCTGGCTTGTATCCATTCGGCCCCATTCAGCCAACTATTTTAAGACGTTTATCCCAATCCAGGTGTCGATTTCTTCCTGGCGAGCGATAGCGACCCAGCATTGTACTGTATGGAGAAATCCGGCTTCGCCGGAGAAATTTTTCTGTCGAAAAATGTAAAAATTTAGCTTGCTGTCAAAACAAAAATATATATATGCTGGCTCGCTACCGCTCGCTAGGAAAATATTGACACCTGGATGGGGGTAAACGTCTTAAAACGGATATACAGTATTTATCCACTTCCGTGCCTCACCAATATTGAGAGCAATTACCCCAGTCTGCCCTCCAAAACACCTCCTCTTGCTATCAATACACTATACCACAAACACATCACATACTACACTAGGCCTACCTGTAAAGAAAATACTGATTTTTGTTTCTTAAGGGGAGGTATCTAGTTGGTTCCCTAGACCTCCATCAACCTTAAAATTACACCCCCTTGAGTCCCTTTCAAGATTAATTTGTACATTTTTCGGTAGAAAAATGTCCCGGCCGAAGGCCGTTTCCTCTTAAGTTACAGGCTCGCTATCGCTCGCCAGGATAAAATCGACACCTGAATGGCACGAAAGGTCTTAAAATGGGGTGAAAGTTCTTAAAATCGCCAAACTAACGGGGAAAACATCTTAAAATCTCAAAAGCAATGGGGCTAGACATGAGAGAGAAAGGGGTCCAGAAAAAAGTCCCTCAAGTGGAAATCTCCCCTTAAGTAACTCACTATCATTACCTCCCAACTCCTCCCTGCAATGGAAGATATTAAAGTTTTTTTTTAATGCAGTTTAGCTAATAAATAGTACAAAACTGCATTTACTACCGCAACCACTTTACCAGCACATACATTATGGGGCGAAATGATTATGGAGTGAAGTGACCTGTGAGTGAAGTCATTATAACGCGAATTGATTAAGGGAGCCCACCTCGCTTTGTTTCTCTATCTCTCCCTCTCTCTTCGGCCCCATTCAGCCTACTGTTTTAAGACTTTTACCCCCATCCAGGTGTCAATATTTTCCTGGCGAGCGGTAGCGAGCCAGCATACATATATTTTTTTCGACAGCAAGCTAAATTTGTACATTTTTCGATAGAAAAATGTCTCCGGCGAAGCCGGATTTCTCCATACAATGCTGTCTCTCTATCGCTCGCCAGGAAAAAATCGACACCTGGATGGGGATAAACGTTTTAAAACAGTTGGCTGAATGGGGCCGAATGGATACAAGCCAGAGAAAGAGAGAAAGATAAAAAAAAAAACTGTGATCCCCTTACCGAGCAAGACTACCCTAAACGAGAAAGCAAAGTGGGAAGGCGAGTTTAACGAGGGTGCGCCTTAAACCACGGCGGCACGAACCAACTACCACTCCATTATTGAGAGAGAGAGAGAGAGAGAGAGAGAGAGAGAGAGAGAGAGAGAGAGAGAGAGAGAGAGAGAGAGAGAGAGAGAGAGAGAGAGAGAGAGAGGAAAACATGGGATGGAGTGAGAGAGAGAAGGGGGCAGAGTGAAAGAGAGAGAGATTGATTGATTGATTGATTGATTGTTATTGGCAATTGTGTACATACATAATAATACAATAATACATCATAATACATATATTTGAATGATTGGCATATATAGCTAGCTAAGCAAAAGCTCTATGTAGCTAGCCTTATAGACGTAAGTATATATGTAATGCTAGGTTACACAGTTATTAAAAATATAATATATACAAAACATTACAGTACATTACCTGTTTTATCATGGAACCAGCAAGAATCAACTTAGTTCATTATTTTCATTAGTCTTTAAGAATAGGTACGACAGTAGTTACATGAACACTACTAATGGAGACATCAAATAGACTGGTTTACATCAAATCATCTCTATTTAGTGTTGATCTAAAAGGTGTTTCTTAATAGACTTTTTGAACACACATATAGAAACCGCATGTCTGAATGGTTCGTTAAGGGGAGGTTTCTAGTTTGTTTCCTACTCCTCCAGCAATCTTAAAATTTCACCCCCTCGACCCCCTTTCAAGATAAATTTGTACATTTTTCGGTAGAAAAATGGCCCGGCCGAAGGCCGATTACTCTTAAATTACAGGCTCGCTATCGCTCGTCAGGATAAAATCGACACCTAAATGGCACAAAAGGTCTTAAAATTGACAGAATGGGGCGGAAATTCTTAAAAATCACCAAACTAATGGGGCAAACGTCTTAAAATCTCAAAAGCAATGGGGCTAGACATGAGGGAGAAAGGGATCACGGAAAAAGTCCCTCAAGTGGAAATCTACCCTTAAAGGTGTTCGATAATTTAGCTCCCTTATAGCTAAGGCAACGTTGTGCATGTGATGTTCTGCAATATGGGAGTCGTAGCAAGAGAGAGAGAGAGTACACAGGAAATCAAGCAACAACAGGTCTAGTGACTCTTCTAGGCTGCTTGTCCTCCACCACACTGAGGATCAAGTGTCCAAACAGTGGCTTAGAGTGGGTAAGGGCAAATTGGAATGGGAACTACTGCCCTGGAATTAATGTCCGTGGCAAGAATAGGAAGTTAGTAGGGGACAGATGGGTTAGTAAGAGAGAGAGAGAGAGAGAGAGAGAGAGAGGGGGGGGGGGGGGGTGGAGTGAAAGCAATCATGTAATATGTTTGCTGTTTTGCCTCATGTTTTTATACGTTGCTTGAACTCGTCTCTCAGGTGTTCAACTTTCTCTCTCTCTCTCATGCCGACCAACTTTCCACTTTGTAACAAATTCTATTTTAGCATTAAGTCCGGACTGCCTAGTAGGGACCGCAAGGTCTGTGTAGTCTGTGCATCTATGTAACTCTCTCTCTTGGTGCTACACGACGGCTTGATAAAGTTTCTCATTATCTCCCGTTTAGGTATGATGCAAAAACTCACTCTCACACTCTCTCTCCATTAAAAAAAAAAAAAATATATATATATATATATATATATATATATATATATACCGTATATATATACTGTATAGCCTATATATATATATATATATATATATATATATATATATATATATATATATATATCTCTATATATATATACATACTATATATATATATATATATATATATATATATATATATATATATATATACTGTATATACTGTATATATATGTATGATTGTATGTATGTATATATATACAATATACAGTATATATATACTGTATATATATATATATATATATATATATATATATATATATATATACACACTCTCTCTCTCTCTCTCTCTCTCTGCTGAGTAATAGAACAGCCAAAGGAAGGTTGAAATACCAGTGAAGGACGTGTCGCATCTTAAGCCAATACCACAGCAGACCTCTTACCGGCAACCTTTATTGGCAACACTGATCTGGCAGCTTCGGAAACACACTCTTAGTCTAATACTACCACCTATACTAGTCCACCCCTATCCTAGTGGCCAATGTGGATGTCGACTAGTCTCATAATGTTGCCAGGATAAAGTTGCTGGTCTAAAGTTGTCGGAATAGTGTTGTGTGTGATAGGGGGTTTAGTCTTGCACTTCATGTACCCTACACTGGGGCTGGCCACAGAGTACAAAGCAGAACAGTACTCGAGACCTTCAATTATGTTTTAAGACACCCTCAACTCCCTTTTATAACCCTGGAGCATAGTACAAATATGCTAAGGGGCATAACTTCAACACACGTCTTTGTATCTCTTTAAACATATCATGCCAATTGTGTGTAGATATTACGCAGTTTTTATATTTGTTTCTGTGAAGACTCTTTTATATATTAACTCTATTTGTGACCTCAAAAATATATTGAGCCCTCGAACTAATTTAATGAACCTTTACAATGCCAATGTTTGATTAAGACAAAATAATGACACTCAATTTTTTTTTTTTTTTTTTAAGGGGAGGTATTTAGTTCATTCCCTAGACCTCCATCAAGCTTAAAATTAAACCCCCTTGACCGCCTTTCAAGATAAATTTGTAAATTTTTCGGTAGAAAAATGTCCCGGCCAAAGGCCGGTTACTCTTAAATTACAGCCTCGCTATCGCTCGCCAGGATAAAATCGACACCTAAATGGCACGAAAGGTCTTAAAATTGACAGAATGGGGCGGAAATTCTTAAAATCGCAAATCTCATGGGGCAAACGTCTTAAAATCTCAAAAGCAATGGGGCTAGACATGAAGGAGAAATGGGTCAAGAAAAAAGTCCCTGAAGTGGAAATCACCCCTTAAGCCCAAGATAGCGTGTAAAATATCTAGCCCACTCATAAATATTCGTTGATTTCACCTATGGATGTATATATGGATGTATATCTCTGGCATCGAATTTATGACTATCTTTATATACATTAACTACAAAACTATATATATTATTTATGGTAAAGCAAATTCGATCCAAAACTCAATCCGGATAGTCATAATTGCATAAAGAAAAAATAGGGAATCCACGATTTTTTTATGAGTGGGACAGAGACTATGGTGTCCGACTGTACATATGATTAAGTGTATTTAGTAATGTGTTAAGACATTTATCAAAACAACTATTAATAGATAAACTAGAATCAGAGATAAGGTGAAAGGTGAACCACGTAATTTCCGAAGTTTCTAAATTCATAAATTAAAATCATTGCTGTGAAGTAAATGCCATACAAAAAAAACATGCGACAAAGGTCATGCAATATGTCTACCTAGGGTTTATGGATCTTGATAATATCTATGGTAAAGTTGTTGTTGTTGTTGTTCCCCCAGGCTGCCTGGCCGAACAGCCCCACGGTCCCGAGCAAGGCCAAGGCCATAGAGCGCCCCCACAAAACCCTCTCTGCTTACCACTAACAAAGCCCGGGTGACCGAAGCCACTCTAAGGCAGGGAGCTGAGGAGGGTGCGGAAACGCCCGGGAAACCAAAGCCCCACCCAAGGCCCTGTGCCCCTCAGCAATTATGAAGGGAAAGTTGAGGGGCAAGGGGAAAATGTGACGCTTTGGCTCCCAATCTGCCAACTTTTAGGTTGGCAGTAGGGAGGTCGATCCACGGAAAAGACGCCGTCACTTGAGATCTAGATTTATGGTAAAGTTAAAAGAAACGGTAACAAGTGTAGCATTTGATGAAGGATAAACTTCTCAATATGAGGATTTTTGTATTATGGAGAATAATCCTGTTCAAGCTAAGTAAATCTTTAGGATAGTTTAGTAAATGGATTAAGTGTGTGTGTTTGTGTGTGTGTGAGAGAGAGAGAGAGAGAAAGAGAGAGAGAGAGAGAGAGAGAGAAAGAAAGAGAGAGAGAGCAAGAGAGAGAGGGGGGGGGGGAGTAAGACACGAATACATAAACATACATGAATAAATGCATACACAATCCATTCATGCATACATACATACATACATGCATACAAAGACGGTGGAGGTACCGATTTTAAATGAAGGGATTTGCAGGCTAGCATACTGTCTAGGCAATTTCATGCTAACGATGGAACTAGCTGAATACGTGATCGAATTTTTGCAGGGCATTTGCATCTTGAACACATTATCAACTCTGTGTAAGCAGAGTGGTATCGCCCCCCGTATAGTGGTACATGCAAACCGAAATGTCTGTCTGTCCATCTGTCTGTCTGTCTGTCTGTCTCTCCGTCTGTCTGTCTGTCCGAGAACTCCTCCTAGACCGTGATGGTACAAAGGAGTACAAAGGAGTACAAAGGAAATCAAGCAACAACAGGTCTAGTGACCCTTCTAGGTTGCTTGTCCTCCAAAACACTGAGGATCAAGTGTCCAAACGGTGGTTTAGAGTGGGTAAGGGAACATTGGAAAGGGAACTACTGCCCTGCCACTAACGTGGCAGGACTAGGAAGTTAGTAGGGGACATATGAGAGTGAGAGTAGAGAGTAGAGAGTAGTAGTGATGATGGTAAGAGTAGTGATGACTATAATAGTAGTAGTGTTGATGATAGTAATGGTGATAGTGACTAGTAGTGATGATGGTGACCCATCGCAGAGTTGGGTATGCCGTTTTGATTTTGGGCGAAACGGCACGGTGTATTCCTATTTTTGTTGTTTTTTTCCTCTATTTTTTTTTTTTCCTTGGGGGTGGCCGACTCAAGACAGAGCAAGAACAGGAACACACAACACAGCGAACACACATATGTAGGTTACATTATGTATGAGCTCTTGTTTAACCTCTACTGTACCGGCAATGTGTATTATTATATTCTGGCTATTATTAGACGATTTTATTAAGTGTATAAATCACCTACAGCAATTAACAGGCTTCAAACTATCTCACTTAAGGGGAGGTATTTAGTTTGTTCCCTAGACCTCCATCAAGCTTAAAATTACACCCCCTCGAGTCCCTTTCAAGATAAATGTGTACATTTTTCGGTAGAAAAATGTCCCGGCCGAAGGCCGGTTCCTCTTAAATTACAGGCTCGCTATCGCTCGCCAGGATAAAATCGACACCTGAATGGCACGAAAGGTCTTAATATGGGGTGAAAGTTCTTAAAATCGCTAAAGTAATGGGGCAAACGTTTTATAATATCAAAAGCAATGGGGCTAAACATGAGGGAGAAAGGGGTCAAGAAAAAAATCCCTCAAGTGGAGATCTCCCCTTAACCCTTCTGACTACCACAGATCCAACTTAACCCTTCTGACTACCACAGATCCAACTTAACCCTTCTGACTACCACAGATCCAACTTAACCCTTCTGACTACCACAGCTTCTTCTTAACCCTTCTGACTACCACAGCTTCTTCTTAACCCTTCTGACTACCACAGCTTCTTCTTAACCCTTCTGACTACCACAGCTTCTTCTTAACCCTTCTGACTACCACAGCTTCTTCTTAACCCTTCTGACTACCACAGCTTCTTCTTAACCCTTCTGACTACCACAGATTAACCCTTCTGACTACCACAGATTAACCCTTCTGACTACCACAGATTAACCCTTCTGACTACCACAGATCCAACTTAACCCTTCTGACTACCACAGATCCAACTTAACCCTTCTGACTACCACAGATCCAACTTAACCCTTCTGACTACCACAGATCCAACTTAACCTGCATAAAATCGTCTAAATATAGCTAGAATAAAGTTAAACAGACGTCGCTGGTACAGAATGGGTTAATTGTTAAGCAAAATTAATTCTAGCATATTATTATACTTTACATATGTGTTTTAGTTATAGCCTATATATATAATGTAGGTTGAAACAGTTCAGTACCGGTGACGTCCTTCTAATATGTGTTTTAGTTATAGCCTATATATATAATATAGGTTGAACCAGTTCAGTACCGGTGACGTCCTTCTAATATGTGTTTTAGTTATAGCCTATATATATACTATAGGTTTAACCAGTTCAGTACCGGTGACGTCCTTCTAATATGTGTTTTAGTTATAGCCTATATATATAATATAGGTTGAACCAGTTCAGTACCGGTGACATCCTTCTAATATGTGTTTTAGTTATAGCCTATATATATACTATAGGTTGAACCAGTTCAGTACCGGTGACATCCTTTTAATTATATTCTGGCAATGACTAGACGATTTTATTCAGCTTAGTATAAACCTCTCGTGATGAAGGAGTTGGCGTTATCTGGTTGATGTCGCAGTATTTATGCTCGTGACTGTACAATCGTGATCAAGACATTCTAGAAATTTTTTTTAGAGACACAGTAAGGAGGCACGGTCGAACTATTTTGGAAAACTGCTCGAGACATTTAGATCACATTTACTTCGATTTGTTAGTTACTCCATGCAGTACGGTACCGGTGACATTGTTAGTTAATCCATGCAGTACGGTACCGGTGACATTGTTAGTTAATCCATGCAGTACGGTACCGGTGACATTGTTAGTTAATCCATGCAGTACGGTACCGGTGACATTGTTAGTTAATCCATGCAGTACGGTACCGGTGACATTGTTAGTTAATCCATGCAGTACGGTACCGGTGACATTGTTAGTTAATCCATGCAGTACGGTACCGGTGACATTGTTAGTTAATCCATGCAGTACGGTACCGGTGACATTGTTAGTTAATCCATGCAGTACGGTACCGGTGACATTGTTAGTTAATCCATGCAGTACGGTACCGGTGACATTGTTAGTTAATCCATGCAGTACGGTACCGGTGACATTGTTAGTTAATCCATGCAGTACGGTACCGGTGACATTGTTAGTTAATCCATGCAGTACGGTACCGGTGACATTGTTAGTTAATCCATGCAGTACGGTACCGGTGACATTGTTAGTTAATCCATGCAGTACGGTACCGGTGACATTGTTAGTTAATCCATGCAGTACGGTACCGGTGACATTGTTAGTTAATCCATGCAGTACGGTACCGGTGACATTGTTAGTTAATCCATGCAGTACGGTACCGGTGACATTGTTAGTTAATCCATGCAGTACGGTACCGGTGACATTGTTAGTAAATCCATGCAGTACGGTACCGGTGACATTGTTAGTTAATCCATGCAGTACGGTACCGGTGACATTGTTAGTTAATCCATGCAGTACGGTACCGGTGACATTGTTAGTTAATCCATGCAGTACGGTACCGGTGACATTGTTAGTTAATCCATGCAGTACGGTACCGGTGACATTGTTTTTATTATATTCTGGCTGCTAGTAGACGAATTTGTTCAGCTTAGGAAGGACATCTACACATTAACAGGCTGCAGACTATGGGTCCACATGCTTTCATTAATTTCATTGGGAAGTGAGTGTTTGGTGTTGGGAGTGAAATAGATAAATATGATTAATCCTTATAGCTACCATATATCCTTCCTAAGCTACATGCATTAATCCTTATAGCTACCATATATCCTTCCTAAGCTACATGCATTTGTCTAAATATAGCTGGGATAAAATTAAAAAGACGTAACTGTACTCATGTGTAAATGCTTGCATGCCTTGTCGCAGTGTCAATAACGTTTTCCTCCACATTTTCTATATATTTTAGCTTTCTCCATCTTTCACTTGAGCCAATACATGTAATTGTATTTATCCGTAGTGTAGCGTATTGCTATTTTACGTTTATAATCTCGCGTTCGGTATAATTAATTTAGGTAAGTCTATATATGTGTTAATGTATATATAATTTAGGTAAGTCTATATATGTGTTAATGTATATATATACCCGTAGCGTATTTGACTTAAATGTTCTTGTATATATAATTATACTATTCCTTGTCCCGTCTGCATAAGCCGTATGTCTCATCTCACTTTTGGTATTCTCTCTGTTCTTACCCTATTGAATGGCCAGTTTAAATACTAACCCGTTTAGCTTTGATAAATCGTTCTTTTTAAACCTAAATGTAGTATAAAGTTTGCTATAGACGATAATTAGCGTTCGTAGGTTTAGTTTATATGCCCGGTATCCATTTAAATCGGTCCCAGATTAGATGAAGTAGCAACATAAGGTGGGGTTGTTGATGTGCGCATGATCGGGCAAGCACGGGTACCAACTGAACGTATGATAGTCACCTCTTACCTACCGTAGTCATTTGTACCATAACCTCTACGTTGTTCCATATTTAGTACCCATTTATGAAAGTAAAAACAAGAGTAATATTAGTTTTATATTTAACTGATGGAAAATATTAATTCACGTGAAGACTAATGTGTGTGTATTTCATTGCGTCTCCCGTGAATGGTTGGCAGACCGGAAGCTCCACCCTCCCTGCCTCTCGGCTCTCACTCGAATGTTTCCCCGGGCCGTGCCTCGGTGTGTCTCTTAGAATGTGTGTGCTTTATTTGTTTGCGTGTGCGTTTAATGGCTTGCAACCTCACCTGGATACTAGCTTGCGTGTGGGTCATCCGGATACTAGGTTACGTGTGTTCTCCATGTACGTGTGCGTGACTGTAGCAGAGTAACTAGTGAAGTGACCGTTCTGGACTAAGGCTTGACTCTTCCGTTCTTCGTAGGTGGTGATGGCGGCGGTGAGATTGCCCTGTGCTGACTGGACTTCCGATTTGGCTGCCTCCCTGACTTCCGCAAGGTAGGTTGTTGTTCTGGAGTTTATTTCTGGCGTTAAATGTTTTTTTTTTCTGGCATTGGACTCATTTCCCTTTCTATGTTTTTTGGTGATTTTGTAGTTGTCACATTCATACCCATCCGTACCCACCTAAGCTCATCCACATCAATCCACTGGCATCCACACCCACCCACCATCATCCACACCCACCCTCCCACCACCATCCACCACACCCTCCCATCATCCACCACACCCACCCACCACACCCACCCACCACACCCTCCCACCACCATCCATACCCTCCCACCGACATCCACACCCACCCACCCACCACCATCCACACCCACCCACCCACCACCATCCACACCCTCCCACCCACCACCATCCACACCCTCCCACCCACCACCATCCACACCCTCCCACTGACATCCACACCCACCCACCGACATCCACACCCACCCACCGACATCCAGCACCCACCCACCCACCCACCGATATCCACACCCACCCACCGATATCCACACCCACCCACCCACCCACCGACATCCACACCCACCACCCACCGACATCCACCCACCCACCCACCCACCGACATCCACACCCACCCAACCACCGACATCCACCCACCCACCGACATCCACACCCACCCACCGACATCCACACCCACCCACCGACATCCACACCCACCCACCGACATCCACACCCACCCACCGACATCCACACCCACCCACCGACATCCACACCCACCCACCCACCGACATCCACACCCACCCACCCACCGACATCCACACCCACCCACCGACATTCACACCCACCCACCGACATTCACACCCACCCACCCACCGACATTCACACCCACCCACCCACCGACATCCACACCCACCCACCCACCGACATCCACACCCACCCACCCACCGACATCCACACCCACCCACCCACCGACATCCACACCCACCCACCCACCCACCGACATCCACACCCACCGACACCCACCCACCGACATCGACACCCACCCACCCACCGACATCCACACCCGCCCACCCACCGACATCCACACCCGCCCACCGACATCCATACCCCCCCACCCACCGACATCCACACCCGCCCACCCACCGACATCCACACCCGCCCACCGACATCCACACCCACCCACCCACCCACCGACATCCACACCCACCACCCACCGACATCCACACCCACCCACCGACATCCACACCCACCCACCCACCGAAATCCACACCCTCCCACTCACATCCACACCCTCCCACCCACCGACATCCACACCCGCCCACCGACATCCACACCCACCCACCGACATATATTTCAATCATATAATTATATATATATATATATATATATATATATATATAATTAAGGTTAACATTCAAGGTCAAAGAACAAAAGAAGAGTGTTAATAATTGTCTTTCAACTCTTCCTAAACTGTTTAACCCTTTGTGTACCGGTGACGTCATTTGTATTGTAGTCTAGCTATAATTAGACGATTTTGTGGAGCTTATGAAGGATCTGTGGTAGTAAAAATGGTTAATTAGGATAGTTGAAAGCCTGCTAATTGTATGGAGGCCCTTCATAAACTAAATCAAATCGTCCTAATATCCAGTATGAAATGAAACCGAGAACTGTACTGGGTTATGTATCGTCACCAAATGTTGCTGGCAAATTTGGTTGGTCAATGCAACGATTGTCCAAATTTTGTGTTTTTGTTATTCAAAGGTCAAGGTGAATGTTGAAGGTCACAGATTATGGTCACTATTTCTTTCTTATTTATATTTTAAATTTGAATTACACCATATTCAAAATGCTACAAAATAGTGTTTCGCTGACCTTATTATAGATAAATATTCCAATGGTTAAGATTCAATGTGATCTTAAATGTAATTTTATATATATACTTCCAGGCGGACATGAACCACCAACAGTCAGGACGAGTGTCCATACTTTAATCCACTATACACAAGTATCCTCTATCACGCTGTGGTATAGTGGATTAAAGTATGGGTTGTTCTGACTGTCGGTGGTTCAAGTCCGGCTGTGAGCATAATTTTTTTTTTAGTATATATATATCTATATATATACTGTATATTATGTGGGAGTAAGACACGAATACATAAACATACATGAATAAATGCATACACAATCCATTCATACATACATACATACATGCATACAAAGACGGTGGAGGTACCGATTTTAAATGAAGGGATTTGCTGGCTAATACTGTCTAGGCAATTTCATGCTAACGATGGAACTAGCTGACTACCGTACGTGATCAAATTTTTGCAGGGCATTTGCATCTTGAACACATTATTATTATTATTATTATTATTTTTTTTTTTTTTAGGATTCGTGTTGGTCTCTTTTTAAGCCCGAAAGTTTCTATTAATAACTTAAAATTAACTGATATAAGTGACCTACTGATTTTAAGGGTAGGTATTTTTTTTTCTGGACCTCTTTCTCTCTCCTGCTTAGTCCCTTTATTTGGGAGATTTTAAGACGTTTTACCCCATTAGTTTGGCGATTTTAAGAACTTTCGGACCATTTCTTTGTCAATATTAAGACCATTGAGGTGTAGATATTTTCCTGGCGAGCGATAGCTAGCCTGTATTGTAGTACGGCTTTCGGCTTTGACATTATTCGACCGAAAAATGTACACATATATCTTGGATTTTTTTTTTAATTGATAAAGGTCTAAGGAGCAAACTAAAATACTAAGAAAATAACAAAAAGAAATTCGATTAACCTCACCTTAAGGACAGATATCCACTTGAGGGATTTTTTTCTGAACTTTCTCCCTCATGTTTAGCCCCAATGCTTTTGAGATTTTAAGACGTTCAGCCCATTATTTTGGCGATTTTAAGAACTTTCGCCCTATTTATGTCAATTTTAAGACCTTTCGTGCCTTTTAGCTGTCGATTTTTGCCTGACGAGCGATAGCGAGTCTGTAATTTAAGAGGAACCGACCTTCGGCCTGGACATTTTTCTACCGAAAAATGTACAAATTTATCTTGAAAAGAGGTCTAGGGACTGTAATTATAAGCTTGATGGAGGTCTAAGGAACAAACTAAAGACCTCCCCTTAAGCTAAAACAATAATTAAGCTTTAATGTCGCGTAAGTTAATATGCGGTTAATAGAAGGAACGCTCTCATTATTGGATTAAACCACCATTTCCCAACCTGGGGGAAATTTGAAGCTACCAGGGGGGAAATAATTACATGATTACACTGACTACTACTACTACTACTACTACTACTACTACTACTGCCTACTACTACTACTACTACTACTGCTAGCAATAAAAAAAAAAAATCTCGGAGATGGATTTTCTCATGCCCGAGAGAGAGAGAGAGAGAGAGAGAGATTTTGATTTTTTATTTTGCCCCGAGGGGCGAGTTTATTGAGCAGCGCCCCCCATCCTGTGAGGGGACAACCACTAGTAAGGCGATACATACTGCTCAAAGAGCCATTATTCCACTGAAACAACAGCATCGTCGTCTGGTTACATTCATATTTGTGTTTATAAGTCAGGTTGGCATTATTCAGATGTGTTATTATAGTTTCCTCATTTAATTGTCACATGGTCTGTATAAAAAAAAAAAAAAAAAGCAAGCAAGCAAGCTTGTAGTGACTGAATTATTAATTGACAGGTTGTAAATAATAGCACTACAGAACTAGTGCAATCGTATGAGGAGACTATTCATATTTTCATTACATCAATGGTTATTGAGATAATAGTTAGCTGAATACAATTATTACAAAAATAGGCAATGGTATAAATCAACATAATACATAATTTAATACAGGCGGACATAATCATGATCCGGTTCGTTGTGCACTGGGAGCTAAGGTGTCTTGAGATCGCCTCGTACCTATACACAACGAACGTATTATAGTCTGCATGGTTGGTATCTAATTGAATATACTTAGTGGGTATTTCAAGAATGTCAGGGGGTAAGGAAATGTGATTTGTATAATAGAAGACTGTGATTAACGAGACGTGTAACATGTGGAGGGAGGTGGTAGAAAGAGAGGGATCTCGTTGGGGGTGGAAGTTTGGCTCCCAGGAATTTTCGTTCCTGTGGTATTTCAATAATAATAATAAAATAATAATAATAATAAGGGGACAACCACTGGTAAGGCAATACATACTGCTCAAAGAGCCATTATTCTACTGTAACAACAGTATCGTCGTCTGGTGTTATTATAGTTTCCTCATTTGATTGCCACATATGCTGTATATACGTGCTCATGACAAAAAAAAAAAAAAAAAAAAAAAAGTGACTGAATTATTATTTGACAGGTAAATAATAGCACTACAAAACTAGTGCAATCATATGAGGAGACCATTCATGTTTTCTTACATCAATGGTTATTGAGATCATAGGTAGCTGAATACAATTATTACATACAAGATGTGACTAATATTTCGAACTACATTAATTATTATGCAATAATAGTACCACAAATATATTACAATCATATGAGGGACACTTCACATTCTTCATTACATCAACGGTTATTGAGGTCATAGTTAGCTGAATACAAGAGTCACATACATAATGTGACTAATATTACCAACTACCGAAGTTATAATGGAATTATAGTAATACAAATATTTTACAAAGATGAGTTACATGGTTCAAATTCTTATTACAATAATGGTTATTGAGGGGATAGTTAGCGCAATATGACCAGTGGAGAAGTTTACATGCCGATAGTAATATAATATTTAGTAGGGTGTGTGGTTATGGGAGAGAGGGAGGGGGGTTGTAGGAGGTAGAGGAATGGGTGGGAGAGGAGGAGGAGTAGGGGGGCGGGGGGGGGGGGGGAGGAGGAGGAGGTAAGGTACTCCAGGGAGGAGGAAAGTGTGAGAGGGGAGGTGTGTGTGTGTGTATGTCCCTTCTTAAACATCCTAGAGGGACCCTACCCGTCGTGACCCAGTCACCAGACCCCAGCCAATGCCTTCTCTATACATAATTATGTATAGAGAAGGCATTGCCCCAGCACCCAAAACACACAGCCACACAGATTCAGATTCATATTCAAATTATTTTATTTCCATAAAATAATATTCGGAGGGAAGGTGCAAGTGGTCCTCCGGGAGGGACAGTGCCGCATATCCGGAGGTACTTGTACATCAAGCCATTAGCCGAGAATATTGAGGACAATACAGCAGTATGGTTAGGGGTTTGTAGGAGGTAGAGGAATGGGTGGGAGAGGAGGAGGAGTAGGGGGGGGGGGAGGAGGAGGAGGTAAGGTACTCCAGGGAGGAGGAAAGTGTGTGTGTGTATGTGTTGGGGAGGGTGGGACATACTACATATAAATAAGTTGTTTAAGGCCAGCGATAGTACTGAAGATAAATATGGTAGTACAAAAAAAAAAAAAAAAAAAAAATCTTAAAAGGGAAAGTTTGAATTTCAACGCAAGTCTAGAGATATCGGCAGTATCGCTTCATCGTACCTGACACAACATATCAATAAGTAGGGAAGGAAACTGTATACGTGCAAAGATCAAGATTCAATTAAGTTTAGTAGCAAAACAATATTCAGAAGGAAGATACTAGTAGTCCTCCGGGATGGATATGCCGCATATCCGAAGGTACTTAATTGTAGATCAAACCATTAGCAAAGAATATTGAGGACAATTATGTTGCTTACATATGCAAGGGTCATGTATATTGGCTTGCAAAAGGATATGAATTGGCACTTAACAGATTATTTAAATAAAAGCTGTGTTAGAGGCTCAGAGGGATATGTATATACTGTACATTGTCAATCTATTAAATGAGAATTGAGAGAGAGAGAGAGAGTGTGTGTGTGTGTGTGTGTGTGTGTGTGTGTGTGTGTGTGTGTGTGTGTGTAGTCACAGTGTGTTTCGACTACTCTTTCCCTTGTCCACATGAAGGGGAAAATCTGGATGGTTGAACTGGTTGGGGGGGGGGGGGGGGGATGACAGAAAAAAGGTTGGCAATCGCTGGATTAAACAGATAACACTCTGGGTATAGAGAACTATATTATAATTATTATGTTTTGTCCACCAACCAACTTCACCTCTAAACTCAATATAATGAAATCAACAAATACATGTGGCACTCCGAGGACTCGAACCCAGGATACTCACATCGAAATTCCGCGCACTATGCATTACGCTATCAAGACAGTTAAAGAAATATGGACAAGCCTACGATTGATTATGCAGTTTCTATGTCATAAATACTTTCTCTGTATTATTAGCCTTATAATTTGAGGGGATGTTATTGTATTTGCATATCATACAAAATACGTGATTTACTCAAGGAGAGACTGGCCGTTTGTTTGGTCTATTAATTAATTTATTCATATATTTGTTTAGTTTCCTCCCTAGACCTCCATCAAGCTTAGAAAAACACTCCCTAAACCCCCCTTCAAGATAAATTTGTACATTTTTCGGTAGAAAAATGTCCCGGCCCGAAGGCCGGTTCCTCTTAAAATTGCAGGCTCGCCAGGAAATAATCGACACCTAAATGGCACGCAAGGTCTTAAAATTGACAACGAAATGGGGCAAAAAGGTGTTAAAATCGCCAAACTAATGGGCCGAACATCTTATAATCTCAAAACCAGTGGGGCTAAACATGAGGGAGAAGGGGGGGGGGACCAGAAAAACAACCCATGTCCCCTTAAGCAAAACAAATAGTAACTATTATAAAACGCCAGATACTAATTTTTATTAGTCTTTTACATTGTCTCGTGCGAGGAGGAGGAGTGTCTCTAAACGATCTAACCAATGTGTCCTTGTACGCCCCAAGTCTGGGTTGGGATCCGCCTTCCTCTCCTCTTGAGGGATTTTTTCCTTGACCCCTTTCTCCCTCATGTTTAGCCCCATTACTTTTGATATTATAAAACTTTGCCCCATTAGTTTAGCGATTTTAAGAACTTTCACCCCATATTAAGACCTTTCGTGCAATTCAGGTGTCGATTTTATCCTGGCGAGCGATAGCGAGCCTGTAATTTAAGAGGAACGGCCTTCGGCGTGGACATTTTTCCGAAAAATGTACAAATTTATCTTGAAAGGGACTCAAGGGGGTGTAATTTTAAGCTTGATGGAGGTCTAGGGAACAAACTAAATACCTCCCCTTAAGGGAGCCCACCTCGCTATTTTTTTCTCTTTCTCTCCCTCTCTCTTTGGCTTGTATCCATTCGTCCCTATTCAGCCTACTGTTTTAGGACGTTTACCCCCATCCAGGTGTCAAAATTTCCTGAAGTGCGGTAGCGAGCCAGCATATGTATATTTTTGTTTTGACAGCAAGCTAAATTTGTACATTTTTCGATAGAAAAATGTCTCCGGCGAAGCCGGATTTCTCCATACAATGTTGGCTCGCTATCGCTCGCCAGGAAGATATTGACACCTGGATTTGTCTTCCTCTCCTCTCTTAAGGCGAATTTTTCACGAGTACCTTCTCCCTCAGCTAAATTTTCGTTAATTATGGTCGGCCAAACCTCTGAACTATACGATAATGAGAATCTAGTCTATTTCAATAACTTATCTGTGCTATAATCGTCAATAACAATACAAAACACGGCGGGTGCCCAACCCCGAATGGGGTTGAAATAGGGGAGCTATCCCCCCCCGCCAAAGGCGGCTTTCTAGGGCCTTTCCTAGCTGATGCTGAGAGGATTGGGTTCTAGTCATGTGGTGATGGGCTGGTCTATCAGAGTGAGAACTGAGCGATCTCTGCCATACCCATAGCTTACTCTGACTGTTCCTTTTACTTATATATTTTCTAGATCTCAAGTGACGGCGTCTCTAACGTGGATTGACCTCCCAATCTACCAAGATTGGAAGCCAAAGCGTCACATTTTTCCCTTGCCCCTCAATTTTCTCTTCATAATTGCTGAGGGACATAGGGCCCTGGGTGGGGCTTTGGTTTCCCGGGCATTTCCGCACCCTCCTCAGCTCCCCGCCATGGAGTGGCTTCGGTCACCCAGGCTTTATTGTGGTCGGCGGGGAGGGTTCTGTGGGGGCGCTCGGTTATGGCCTTGGCCTTGCTCAGGGCCTTGGGGCTGTTCGGCCAGGCAGCTTGGGAAACAACAACAATACAAAACTTTGCCAGAATAAAATTGCCGTTCAGACCTGGATAGACCAGACCAGATGGCTGGAGTAAAGTAGGAAAGAAGAGCAATTGGACAGAGGAAGAACAAGTGGAGAAGTGAGACGTACAGTAGAAGACTGAAAGTTCTCGGGCTCCACCAAGTTGCTTCATTGTGAGACACTCGTGTAGATCCGGCTTATAAGTAAACAATACTGCGGACGTGGTGGTGCATATCTTAAGGGGAGGTTTTTAGTTTGGTCCTTAGATATCCTTCAAGCTTAAGATTACACCCCCTTGAGCCCCTTTCAAGATAAATTTGTACATTTTTCGGTAGAAAAATTTCCCGGCTGAAAGCCGGTGTCTCTTAAATTACAGGCTCGAAGAGACAGGCTCGCTATCGCTACACAGGATAAAATCGACACCTAAATGGCACGAAAGGTCTTAAAATTGACAGAAATGGGTTGAAAGTTCTTAAAATCGTCAAAATAATGGGGCAAACGTCTTAAAATTAGAAAAACAATGAGGCTAAACATGAGGGAGAAAGGAGTCAAGAAAAAAATCCCCCAAGTGGAAATCTCCCCTTAACCGGCACGAGCTTACAGAATCAACACATTACCTAGTTGACAGACAGCACAACCGGTCTGTCTCTATACTAGCACCTCCCTGTTCACCTTTAAGGGGAGGTGGACCCCTTTCTCCCTCGTGTTTTGCCCATTGGTGTTGACATTTGAAGACGTTCGGCCCATTAGTTTCGCGATTTTAACACCTTTTGCCCCATTTCCTTGTCAATTTTAAGACCTATCGTGCCATTTAAGTGTCGATTTTTTTCCTGGATCCGGCATTTATGTAAACAATACTGCGGACGTGATGGTGCATATCTAACCCGGCACAGCTTACAGAATCAACACATTACCTAGTTGACAGACAGCACAACTGGTCTCTAGAGCACCTCTCCGTTCACCTTAAGGGAGCCCACCTCGCTTTTTTTCTCTCCTTTTAAATTTCTCTCTTTCTCTGGCTTGTAACCATTCGGCTCCATTTAGCCTACTGTTTTAAGACGTTTATCCCCATCCAGGTGTCGGTATCTTCCTGGCCAGCAATAAATAGCGAGCCAGCATTATATGGAGAAATCCGGCTTCGCCGGAGAAATTTTTCTATCGAAAAATGTACAAATTTAGGCTGCTGTCAGAAACATTTAAAATAATATGCTGGTTCGCTACCGTTCGCCAGGAAAAAATCGACACTTGAATGGGGATAAACGTCTTAAAACAGTAGGCTGAATGTGGCCGAATGTATACAACTCAGAGAGAGAGAGGAACAACCGAGGTGGGCTCCCTTAACCCCTTCTGTACCGGCGACGTATTTAAATTTTATTCTAGATACTGTTAGGCAATTACATTCATTGCTCTTTCCTCTCACTTAAACATTAGGCTATCCATTATGCAGTTGGGTCTAAATACATCATTAAATTGATATCCAAAATTCGAAAATGGATATTTATCGTTATCGTGTACATAGCCTTTAACTGTGTTGGTGGTGTAACGGTTTAGATGCTTATGTACCGAGTGTAGTGTCCCGAGTTTGAATCCCGGGAGGACCATATGCTTTCATTAATTTATTCAACTGCATTGGGGTTTGTAATGGAAGATTAATGTTAGGAGCGGGGTGTTCCTTAATTCAGCTTAAGGGGAGGTATTTAGTTTATTCCCTAGACCTCCATCAAGCTTAAAATTAAACCCCCTTGACCCCCTTTCAAGATAAATTTGTACATTTTTTTGGTAGAAAAATGTCCCGGCCGAAGGCCGATGCCTCTTAAATTACAGGCTCGCTGTCGCTCGCCAGGAAAAAATCGACACCTAAATGGTACGAAAGGTCTTAAAATTGACAGAAATCGGGCGAACGTTCTTAAAATCGCCAAACTAATGGGGTGAACATCTTAAACACTCAAAAGCAATGGGGCTAAACATGAGGGAGAAAGAGGTAAAGAAAAAAATCCCTCAAGTGGAAATCTCCCCTTAAAATGGGCGTCCAGCAATTAGAGGTTTCGAACTACCGTATCTCTATCTATCTATCTATCTATTGCCTGCCGCTGTGATCCCCGCAGGGGTGGCCACGAACGAAACGCCCCCATGCACCTCTGTCCCCAGTCAGTCGACTCCCCTCCTAAACACGAGGGAGAAAGGAGTCGAGAAAAAACTACGATACATCCTAAATATGGCTTTTGTTTTGTCAGTAGCCCCCCCCCCCCCGCTGTCGATTATTTCCTGGCGAGCGATAGCGAGCCTGCAATGTTAAGAGGAACCGGGACATTTTTCTACCGAAAAATGTACAAATTTATCTTGAAGGGGGGTCTAGGGGGTGTTTTTCTAAGCTTGATGGAGGTCTAGCGAGGAAACTAAAACAAAAATAATAATAAATAAATGAAAAAATCTATCGAAAAGTGAACCATCTCCCCTTAATATGCCTTATTTTGTCAGTAGCCCCCCCCCCCCCCAACCCCACTGCTCACCTCAGTACTACCTTCATTTCCTCAGCCAATTTGTGTAATGGGTGACGCAGTTGAGGGCTAAGCGACGCATTGTGAGGTTAAAGTAGGTTGGTGATCGCTGTCATTTCTCAACTCTTGCCGCTGTTGTTGTTGTTGTTGTTGTTGTGGGTGGAGGTGCTGGGAAAAGCCGGTATCACACGAGAGTAACTTTTGCCAACATTGTTCTGGCAACATTTCTAGGATCTGTTTCACTAGTATCGGACACTAGACAGAACCTAATTTCCTGCAGGTGAAAACATAATGTTGAAAGTTGCTTTCATAAGCTGCCAAGCCAGTGTGCAATGGGAAACTCTCTCCATAGCGATCTATATCTATCTATATATATCTCTGCTATGACCTCCAATCCTTCAGTGGTACCTCATACGTACACCTTGATTCAAAAGTTCCGTGACAACCTTGAGGTAGAAAAACCTTGTAAATACCAGCCAACAACATTACAAGTGAAAACAAAGAGGAATAGTTAGAAAATGACTGGAAACAACTGAAGACTGTCTGGATGACTTTTTTCTTCTTCAAGTTACTTTGTTTCTCATGAAGGTACAATCGGGTGTATTAAGTGTTGTCATAGATTCCAGTGGTTTTCGCTCAACAAGTGTTATTAGTACCTTTATAGTTACTGGGAAAAGTGCTTATCCCTCAGAGTATTAGTCAGTGTCCGAAACTTTGTTAAATATCTAACAACACTTATCAACCTCGACCGTACCCTGGGAATTATTGAGCCCGGCTGTAGTAGATATGAATAATGCGGTAACACGGAAGGCCCCAGGTCCCTCCTAGTGGTACCGATGCTGGCAAAAGTATGGTGGTTACAGCTAAAGATGAGTAAAATATCAACTTCAGTATAATGATTCGTCTAAAAGTAAATGATTTGTACATTTTAGCTCATGATACGGAAGGCTGCTGTTTAGTTCCAGTATCAGATAAAGGTCAAACAGCTGGGGTCAACAAATGAAGAAAGTACAAAAAGTACGCTCGCTCGTGTAGATCCCCCTTCAATCCAACTTTTTCAACTCTAGCCCTTCCCAAGCTTTTTTACATCTAGCCAATAAACTTTCCAACAACTTATTCCTCGTCTTTCCGTCTACTTTTCCACTCTGACAGGACCACCGTCACATCTTTCTCTGACGAAGCTGAACTCTTTACTCAAACTTTAGCTAAAAACTCAACCTTGGTTGAGCTATTCCTCTCTCTCCACCCCCTCTCTCTTACTTCTGCCGAATATTTTCTAAAAATGTACTTTCTGCCTTCTCTGTGCTTAAGGGGAGATCTCCACTTGAGGGATTTTTTTCTTGACCCCTTTCTCCCTCATGTTTAGCCCCATTGCTTGTGAGATTTAAAGACGCTTGCCCCATTAGTTTAGCGATTTTAAGAACCCTCGCCCCATGTCTGTCAATTTTAAGGCCATTCGTGCCATTTAGGTGTCTATTTTTTCCTGGCGAGCGAGAGCGAGATTGTAATTTAAGGGGAACCGGCCTTCGGCCGGGACATTTTTCTACCGAAAAATGTACAAATTTATCTTGAAAGGGGGTCAAGGGGGAGTAATTTTAAGCTTGATGGAAGTCTAGGGAATCTACTAAAAACCTACCCTTAAAATGGGTTGAAACCAACTGAACTATGCCTCTGACTTCTTGTTCTTGTGGGGTTGGAAGGGCGCTCGGGTGGTTGACACTCGCTTGGTCCTTACGCTCGGGTGGTTGACACTCGCTTGGTCCTTACGCTCGGGTGGTTGACACTCGCTTGGTCCTTACGCTCGGGTGGTTGACACTCGCTTGGTCCTTACGCTCGGGTGGTTGACACTCGCTTGGTCCTTACGCCTCTGACTCTCCCCCATGATATCCTGTTGACACCGAACTAGACCGTCTATTCATACCCAAACTAAACTGCTAAAAACACGCGTCTTATTCTTGAAATGTCGTGATGTGTGAGGTTCTGTCCCACGACGGAACCCTATGTGCAGTGATGGTTCTCTTAAGGGGGGTCACCGTTTTTTTTTTTTTTTTTTATCTTTCTCTCCTTTTCTCTCTTTCCCTGGCTTGTATCCATTCGGCCCCATTCAGCCAACTGTTTTAAGACGTTTATCCCCATGCAGGTGTCGATTCCTTCCTGCATTGTATGGAGAAATCCGGCTTCGCCGGAGAAATTTTTCTATCGAAAAATGTACAAATTTAGCTTGCTGTTAAAACAAAAATATATATAAGCTGGCCCGCTACCGCTCGCCAGGAAAATATTGACACCTGGATGGGGGTAAACGTCTTAAAACAGTAGGCTGAATGGGGCCGAATGGATACAAGCCAAAGAGAGAGAGGGAGAGAAAGAGAAAACAAGCGAGGTGGGCTCCCTTAGCGGTGAGTAATGTCTGGAGACTCGCTGCTTGACGTGCCACACCTGGTGATGGATCGCAGGTATGAAAATCCAGTCACACCATTAGAGAAAGTAAGGGCAAAAACTGGTATTCTTTGCCCGCCGGTTGCTCGTTTCTCTCGATCGTATGCGGGTTTTTTTTTTTTTTTTTTTTTTTTATTGCTAAACCTGATTTAGTTATATTCTAGAGCACTTGCCCACCGTTAGAATCTCCGTCCGATGTGGTTTGTGGAGATAATAGGATTCTCTTTGGCTGTTGCCTTGTTTATGTGTTGGTTTGCTTGTAGGCAGGATGTTATATAAACTAAATGACGGCCCACATCCGATGACTAAAGCCCCATGATATGACCCTGCCCCCGTTTAGGAGTTGGTCCGTTTAGGAGTGTGACTATTTGGGCGTGTGACTATTTGGGCGTGTGACTGTTTGGGCGTGTGACTATTTGGGCGTGTGACTGTTTGGGCGTGTGACTAATTGGGAGTGTGACTATTTAGAAGTGTAACTATTTGGGAGTGTGACTATTTGGGCGTGTGACTATTTGGGCGTGTGACTGTTTGGGAGTGTGACTAATTGGGAGTGTGACTATTTGGGAGTGTAACTATTTGGGAGTGTGACTATTTAGGAGTGTGACTATTTGGGAGTGTGACTATTTGGGAGTGTGACTATTTGGGAGTGTGACTATTTAGGAGTGTGACTATTTGGGAGTGTGAGTATTTAGGAGTGTGACTATTTGGGAGTGTGACTATTTGGGAGTGTAACTATTTGGGAGTGTGACTATTTAGGAGTGTGACTATTTGGGAGTGTGACTATTTGGGAGTGACTATTTGCGAGTGTGACTATTTAAGAGTGTGACTATTTGGGAGTGTGACTATTTAGGAGTGTGACTATTTGGGAGTGTGACTATTTAGGAGTGTGACTATTTGGGAGTGTGACTATTTGGGAGTGTGACTATTTAGGAGTGTGACTATTTAGGAGTGTGACTGTTTGGGAGTGTGACTATTTGGGAGTGTGACTATTTGGGAGTGTGGCTGTTTAGAAGTGTGGATGCTTAGGCGTTTAAGACCTTTCGTGCCATTTAGGTGTCGATTTGTTTTCCTGGCGAGCGAAAGCGAGCCTGCAATTTTAAGAGGAACCGGATTTTTCTACCGTAAAATGTACAAATTTATCTTGAAGGGAGGTCTAGGGAGTGTTTTTCCAAGCTTGATTTAGGGTCTAGGGAGAAAACTAATAAAATATATGAATACAGAAGTCAAATCTAATTAGTAGTAGAAAGGGTTGAGTGAGATAGTTCGAAGCCTGTTAAATCCTGGAGGCCCTTATGAAACTGAATATAATCGTCTAACAGTAGCCAGAATAAAGTTAAGAGGACGTCACCGGCACAGAATGAGTTGAAACAGAGGTGATTATGGACAATCAACCAACTTTACTTGCGCATAATCATTTTGACTCCTGAGATAGTGACGCCAAAACTATCCATAGCAATAAAAGGACAAACTGGATTTTAGGTCACGTATGGGATATAATGTTCTAAATGTGTACTATAGCTTTGTCATAGCGTATTAGTCACCACAATATAGGTCTTTACCGCTGCATATTAAATTATTTTTCCTTAGACTTTGTGGGTTAAATAAGGATGATGGTGGCCATCTTGGATAAGCTGAGAACTAATATTTTTCATTTTGTTTTACCGTAGTTTTGGTATGTTGCCATATTTTATATCAATACTAAACTTGCAGGGGTCTGGGGGCGGCAGCCCCCAGAACCGGCCAAAGGCCGGTTCCTCTTAAAATTGCAGGCTCGCTATCGCTCGCCAGGAAAACAAATCGACACCTAAATGGCACGAAAGGTCTTAAACGCCTAAGCATCCACACTTCTAAACAGCCACACTCCCAAATAGTTACACTCCCAAATAGTCACACTCCCAAATAGTCACACTCCCAAATAGTCACACTCCCAAATAGTCACACTCCCAAATAGCCACACGCCCAAATAGTCACACTCCCAAATAGTCACACTCCCAAATAGTCACACTCCCAAATAGTCACACTCCCAAATAGTCACATTCCCAAATAGTCACACTCCCAAATAGCCACACTCCCAAATAGTCACATTCCCAAATAGTCACACTCCCAAATAGTCACACTCCCAAATAGTCACACTCCCAAATAGTCACATTCCCAAATAGTCACACTCCCAAATAGTCTCACTCCCAAATAGTCACACTCCCAAATAGTCACACTCCCAAATAGTCACATTCCCAAATAGTCACACTCCCAAATAGTCACACTCCCAAATAGTCACACTCCCAAATAGTGTGACTATTTTATAGTGTATTTATAGTTATTATAGTGTGGCGGCAGCCCCCAGGTTAGGTTAGGTTGTTAGGTTAGGGTAATGACAAAATATGGTTTTAGGGGGCATGTTTTAATATTGCAAAATAATGGGTAAATATGAATTTCCAGGAGGAAGAACACCTTAAAACACACTAATCAATGAAGAAACTGGTGAGAAAAAGGTTTATAATACAAAAAACACATACGTGACCTAAAATCCAATTTGACCGGAAAAAATCTCGTGTGACTTGGCCATTACACAGTTGGCCATTACACACTTGGCCATTACACAGTTCACCACATAATAAGGGAGCTCATTTCCGTCGGCGATTAGGTTGTGGGCTGGGGACATATTCGCCTTGCCTTTGTAATGGGTGTACAGTCGCGCTAATAAGTGATGTTTCGGCACCAAGTATGTTTTGATCGATAATTGGTATCAGCAGTATCTAAGCTTCATTTCTTCATATTGAGTCCAATATACAAACATGTCCCTACACTGAGAGTAATTTAGCTACCACGTCCTCTTGCTAGTCATTTCACTACACGAACTAAGCACAGAACGCTTCTTTCTAACATATATAAACAATTTGTTTTCTATATTCCAACTTACTCCCTCTCGGGCATAGGCTGAGAGCCTGTACAGTCGCGCTAATAAGTGATGTCTAGGCACCAAGTATTTTTGTATCAATAATTGGTACCAGCAATATCAAAGCTTCATTTCTTCATATTGAGTGAAATATACAAACATGTTCGTACACTTACCCACCCTATTCAACATCTGACAGACATTAATACAGCACAGAGCAAGCCATACGTAATGACAGCTGGGACATGACTTATTAGCGCGACCGTACATTCGACCGTTCAGCACGGTGAAGCCCATGAGGTCTCGTTCCAGCCTTGGGAGGGAGACGTGTGAAGCTGCAACCAGCCTTTTGCCAATTTACCTTCATACCGGTACCTTGATTTTACCTTCATACCGGTACCTTGATTTTACCTTCATACCGGTACCTTGATTTTACCTTCATACAGGTACCTTGATTTTACCTTCATACAGGTACCTTGATTTTACCTTCATACAGGTACCTTGATTTTACCTTCATACCGGTACCTTGATTTTACCTTCATACCGGTACCTTGATTTTGGCTCTAGCCCTGTTCTACCTTGAGGGGGGGAGGGGGGGGGGGGGTGCTAGTCATCTCAACACCATGCCATCTCACCACACAAACAAGACGAGTCACCTCAACACCATGCCATCTCATCACCAGACCTTTTCTTCACCAGTCGGCTTCATCACCATACCAGCTCAATACCAAGGCATCTCAATACCACACGTTACCATATCTACTGTCCTGTACAGAGATCACGGGTACCCTTCTCTCTCTCTCTCTCTCTCTCTCTCTCTCTCTCTCTCTCTCTCTCTCTCTCTCTCATCTATGCAGTAAAGATAGGGATACAAATTGCTCTCTACCCACTACAGGGAAAAGTTTTCGTTTATTTTGACACACATAGGCCTACACGTATTACATATACACTATAAATTATATACACACATATATATATATATATATATATATATATATATATATATATATATATATATATATATATTTTGCAGTACCGGTAATGTGTGTTTTATATTTCAAATATATTTAGACGGCTTTGTACTGCTTAGGAAGGGTTATGTTAGCTAAGGTTCATTGAGATGGTTTGTAGCACTATAACTGATAGACGTCCTTCTTAATTTGAATAAGATCGCATAATAGTTACTAAAATATAATAATGCGACCGAACTATTTCATTCGGTACCGTATATTAAATAATTTAAGATATGATAGGGGTTTACGGTCTATTCGCCCTCAAGTCTGTTCGCCCACACTAGGAATTTGTTAGCCCAAACATTGAAGTTCGTTATCCCACACCTTGAAGTCTTTTCGCCCACACTTTGAAGTTTGTTAGCCTCCCACACTCTAAACTAGCTTCTAAAGGATGCACATTTTGTGTATTATGTTGACGACAAATTGTTGTCCATTCACAATAAAATAATGCTATGAATAATTTGTGTTATCTCATTTCCGGACTTAACTTAGCTCAAATATCTTCAGATTAATTGGTTAACTTTTCATCATTTTCATAGTACTAACTCTGTGTAATGTTGAGGCTAAGCATTTTGTTTTAATCCACATTGTCTGACCCATTCAGTATATATAAGACTTCCATATGAGAGAGAGAGAGAGAGAGAGAGAGAGAGAGAGAGAAGAGAGAGAGAGAGAGAGAGAGAGAGAGAGAGAGAGAGAGAGAGAGAGAGAGAGAGAGAGAGAGAGAGAGAGAGAGAGAGAGAGAGAGAGAGAGAGAGAGAGAGAGAGAGAGAGAGAGAGAGAGAGAGAGAGAGTATATATAGCTCATATTCAAGGAGCAAATCATAGACAATATATAACAATACTAGTGAAGCATTGTGGTTTATGTCCTGTGTTTTAGTGTGTGAGGAGACTAATGACGTGACCGATTAGAAGGATTAGAGTAGGAGGAGAAGGTATAATAATTATATAGGATTAACTGGGTCACCTTTCCCCGGCCACTTTTCTGTGCAACTATATTCTGGAATATCTAATGTTAATTTTGGAAGCTTCTAAATATATGTTTTTATTAGAATGTAGATCATGGTCATTATATCATTCAAACTCAGTATAGTTGTCAATTATATACATAATAGCGCCTCATAGTGCTGCCACAAACGTAACTGTCGATCGAAAATTTCCGGAAATAGCCTGTACCTGTGCACTGATTCCTGTATACATTTTATGTCAAATACTCTAACCTCAAAAGTCCTACATAATTATTATCAATTGTAATTTATTGAAATGCTAACAAGATAACAAGAAGAACACGGTTTATGTTTTTTTTTATTTTAATGCTCTATAATCTGTCCATTTATGCATTTTAGTTATCAAGGTCCTTTTCGTTCTGTGTTGACCAGTTGACAAGCAAAGACTGAGAAATATTTCACTCTTCTATCAGTATTACAACCTTCAGTGTTCTTCTCGGTCTTTCTTCTACTCAACAAACTCTATCTCTTAATTAATCTTTCCTTCACCATATGACTTAGACTGCTATATATGCCTTGTGTCCAGGCATTTTGACCGAAACGTCCCTTGAATTTGGCTCCCTGTCACTCTTTTGGCTTTGGGTGAGACACTCGTTACACTCAGCCTGCCGTTTGTCTCCTTCATACACACATAAGAAAACAAAATACTTATTGAAACGTTTTGCTGTCTTCCAAAGCTTTTAGACCTGTAGTATGAACACAAACAATAATGATAGGTTGTGTTGTCGTATATTTCATATGAATTTATATGTATATTATTAATTTCGTGTTTTTCTAATATAAGAACATTAGAACATAAGAAAATGGGAGTCTGCAAAAAGCCGATTGGGCCACACAATACAGTATATCTATATATATATATATATATATATACTGTATATACACATCGGTATATATAACCGCGCTAGTGTACATGATACAGTGTAATCCTATATTCAGATCAAGCAAAATTATACAGTTTCACAGAAAACGAGAGCTACCCAGCATTCCATGGTCTTGGCGGGAAACGCGTGACATCCGGGAACTCACCGGGAGCGGCATATCAAATCCCCTTCCATATTTAACTCTAGGTGGTCCTAATAATTATTTTCACTTCCCATAAACAACATTATGGTATTGAGTTAACGTTTGTATTGTTTAGTTGATTTTTAAGCCGGATATTTATTTTATTGTGTATAAGTGTGCAGGTGGAGGACTATAGACTCTCGCTTGATTCCCAGAGACGGTGACGCTCGGTAAAGACGCGTTGGTCTTCCCGTAGTTATTTTTGTTATTTGTGCGCGATATTCGAGTGCCAGAAGTGCGGAAAGAGACTGGAGGTGGTATTTGACGAATAGCGGACGGGCTGAGAGGAGAATGGGAAGGAAATAGGCTGAAATAAGGTGAGAAATATGGGTGATATAAGTAACCCCTTCAGGATACTATGACGCGTTCCTTCATTATGTTCTGGCTATTATTAGACGATTTTATGCAGTTTAGTAAGGACGTCTAGGAAGGAAATACATAATAACTATCTTTAATAACCCATTGAGAGGATTATGACCAGTTTTGACAGTTTATTCTGGCTACTAATAGACGACTTTATTTTAATGGTGTGTGGTGTGGGTATGGTGCCTGGTTGTGGTTGTGGTAGTTATTGTGGTGGTGATGGTGGTAGTTATTGTGATGGTGGTGGTGGTTGTGGTAGTTATTGTGGTGGTGGTAGTGGTAGTTATTGTGGTTGTGGTAGTTATTGTGGTGGTGGTTGTGGTAGTTATTGTGATTGTGGTTGTGGTAGTTATTGTGGTGGTTGTGGTAGTTATTGTGGTGGTGGTTGTGGTAGTTATTGTGGTGGTGGTTGTGGTAGTTATTGTGGTGGTGGTTTGGTAGTTTTTTTGTTGGTGGTTGTGGTAGTTATTGTGGTGGTGGTTGTGGTAGTTATTGTGGTGGTGGTTGTGGTAGTTATGGTGGTGGTGGTGGTTGTGGTAGTTATTGTGGTGGTGGTGGTGGGTAGTTATTGTGGTTGTGGTTGTGGTAGTTATTGTGTGGTGGTGGTTGTGGTAGTTATTGTGGTGGTGGTGGTTGTGGTAGTTATTGTGGTGGTGGTTGTGGTAGTTATTGTGGTGGTGGTTGTGGTAGTTATTGTGGTGGTGGTTGTGGTAGTTATTGTGGTGGTGGTGGTTGTGGTAGTTATTGTGTGGTGGTGGTGGTTGTGGTAGTTATTGTGGTGGTTGTGGTAGTTATTGTGGTGGTGGTAGTTATTGTGGTGGTGGTGGTGGTTGTTGTTAACATAACTCGGTATGTGTATTGTAGATGTATGCCTTCCAACCCATATAGTTGTTATTTTCAGTCCACTTCAATTCGCTTAGCCTAATAGTCATACAAGTTTGAAGTTCGAGTTAGATGCATTGTATAAGAATGTGTACATAAAAGTTGTAAGGAAATAATACAATCCAGTAGATGTTCTTTATTATGAACAGGATCTTAAAGTAGTTTTTGTAGTGAAGCCTAACACAAACTTAGGATTTTAGGAATTTAACGTGGACATGTAATACATTGAAATCCGATAGTCAACATTATGTGAAATGCATTTTTTTTTTTTTTTGCTAGTATTATATCCATCGATCTGGGTGTTCATTATCTCTCGATACCTTCACCTGACCAAGTCAGATTGACGAGTCGAATAATTTAGCCAAGTGAGCTGAGTTCTAATATCTACTTAGTTGGATAAAAAACACCATCTGAGGAAGAGCACTTTATTGACAACGTTTCGCAGAGAGAATGCATAAGTGTGTTGATTTTCGGTGTGAGCGTCCTGGGTTCGAATCCCCGGACTGCCACATGTGTTTGTTGATTTCATTAATCGAGTTTATAATTGATTGTAAATTCCTCCACTTTCCTACTTTCCTCTTCCTGCTCCACCACCATGGCCTCTTCCTCCACCTTCTACTACTCGACCCCTCCCTCAATCTTATCCACCTTGTCTTCCTCCACCTAATTCCTCCTTCACCATCTCCTCCACCTCTCCCTCAATCATATCCACCTTGTCTTCCTCCTTCACCACCTCCTCCTCCACCTTCTACTACTCGACCCCTCCCTCAATCTTATCCACCTTGTCTTCCTCCACCTAATTCCTCCTTCACCACCTCCTCCTCCATCTTCTACTACTCGACCCCTTCCTCAATCATATCCACCTTGTCTTCCTCCTTCACCACCTCCTCCTCCACCTTCTACTACTCGACCCCTCCCTCAATCTTATCCACCTTGTCTTCCTCCACCTAATTCCTCCTTCCTCATCACCACCTCCTCCTCCATCCTCCTCCACTTCTACTACTCGACCCCTTCCTCAATCATATCCACCTTGTCTTCCTCCTTCACCACCTCCTTCTCCACCTTCTACTACTCGACTCCTTCCTCAATCTTATCCACCTTGTCTTCATCCTCTTTCACCACCTCCTCCTCCACTTTCTACTACTCGACCCCTCCCTCAATCTTATCCCCCTCGTCTTCCTCCACCTAATTCCTCCTTCACCACCTCCTTCTCCACCTTCTACTACTCGACTCCTTCCTCAAGCTTATCCACCTTGTCTTCCTCCACCTAATTCCTCCTTCACCACCTCCTCCTCTCCTCTCTTCCTCAATCTTCCTCCTCTTGTATCTCTCTCTCCACCTTCTCCTCCATTACCCCTTCTCTAACCCTTTGACGATTATGACGCATTTTGACGGTATATGCTGGCCATCATTAGCCGATTTCATACAGATTAGGAAGGATCTGTGAGGATTGTGAGGGTAAAACTATCTCAAGCGACCCTCTGACTTCCATACACCCTTCCTAAGCTGAATAAAATCGTCTAATAACAAGCTAGAGAACGAAACATAAATGCATCATCGGATCTTCCTATGGTTAAAGGGAGGCTTTTAGTTTGTTCCCTAGACCTCCATCAAGCTTAAAATTACAAACCCTAGACCCCCTTTCAAGATTAATTTGTACATTTTTTGGCAGGGTTCCTTTTATAATACAGGCTCGTTATCGCTCGCCAGGAAAACATCGACACCTAAATGGCACGAAAGGTCTTAAGATTGTCAGTAATGAGGCAAAAATTCGTAAAATCGCCAATAGGGCTACACTTGAGGAAGAAAGGGGTCCAGAAAAAAATCCCTCAAGTGGAAATCTCTCTTTAATCTTCTCCCTCTTGCATGCCCTCCTCCTCGTCCTCTTCCTCTCCTCCTCTTCCTCCTCTTCCTCTTCCTCTTCCTCCTCCTCCTCCTCCTCCTCCTCCTCTTCCTCTTCCTTCTCCTCTTCCTCTTCATCCTCCTCCTCCTCCTCCTCCTCCTTCTTCTCCTCCTCCTCTTCCACCTCCTCCTCCTCCTCCTTGCCCCTCGTCCAATCATGCGTGTAATGATTGTAACACGCTTCACTGGCTTGCGAGCTACATTGTTGAGTGCCCTGCCTTTCCCTCCTCCCCCCTTCACCCTCCGTATATGGCCCCGACAATGCAGGTGTGGTGTGGGCATAGGGGTGTGGAGGCTGCTCGGTATAATCAGTAAGGTCCTCGCCTCTAATAAAGCTACACCCATTTCAATCTGTATCGAAAGTTTGTTGAAACAATTCGATGTATACTGTATATATATATATATAGTATATCTATTTATCTATGTCTATCTGTCTATTTGTCTGTGTCGGTATCAAACTTCCGTTTCACCATATCGCTAGATTTTTGTTTTTTTAACAAACCTTATATGCCGAACAAATTTACCCACAATTAGGTTAGGTTGGATACGGTAAGTCAATGCCTTTTATATCCAGGCTTCTCATAACTATAGTAACAGATAATACTACGATATTCGAAGCCTTCTAGTTTTAATTAAGAAAGGTCGAATACACGATCACGATTAATATCCATTTTCGAATTTTGGATATCAATCTAAAATCATGTACTCGACCCAACTGCATTATGGAAAGTCCCTCTCTATTTCTGATAATGTTCACCATATATAAAACTAAGCCACTATTAGAGAACCTAGCCAATGCCTGACCAAGTTTAGGCTAAGTTAGGTAGACTATGTTAGATTATATATGTATTGTTTTTCATAGCTGTAGGTAAATTGCCATGTTTCCATCTTGATTATGCGGGTATGAAGAAGAATCTGTATCGAAGTATGTTGTTAACCTCTCCGACATATGACGCGATTTTGAGCCTATTAGGGATACTTTAAAGCCTTTGTTACCATCAGGGGTATTTAGACACCTTTAGTTTAGTTACTTCAACCTCTGCAGTTGTCTTTGAGTTAGCTGTGTTGAGCCTATTGGGGATACTTTAAAGCCTTTGTTACCATCAGGGGTATTTAGAAACCTTTAGTTTAGTTACTTCAACCTCTGCAGTTGTCTTTGAGTTAGCTGTGGGCAGAAAACTAATTTTGGAGAGGTAATTATAAGAGTGAAAGAACTCTATTTCTTATTGCTAATCTGGCAACTCTGCGTCATATGTGCGTGAAAGGGTTAATTACGAAAACGGCGACGTCTTTCCAATTATATTCTAGTTATATTGAGACGATTTTGTTCAGCTTACGAAGGTTCTGTGGTAGCATGAAGAGTGAAATGAGATGGTTCGAACCCTGTCAGTTGCTGGAGGCCCTTTTTAATTTGAATACAATCGGCTAATAGTAGCCAGAATACAGTTAAAAGGACGGCACCGGTACTGAAAGGGTTAAGTATCGAAAAAACAACTGCTAAGGGGCTCTATTTATCGTCAGGCATTTTAACCCTTTCACGCATTTATGACGCAGAGGTTGCCAGATTGCCAATAAGAAATAAAGTTCTCTCACTCTTATAATTACCTCTCCAAAATTATTTTTCTGCCCACAGCTAGCTCAAAGACAACTGCAGAGGTTGAAGTAACTAAACTAAAGGTTTCTAAATACCCCTGATGGTAACAAAGGCTTTAAAGTATCCCCAATAGGCTCAAAATCGCGTCATATGTCGGAGACGGTTAAGGAGAGGCTGACCTTTAACCCCCCCATTCACCCTGTATAAGAGATTGTGTTTCTGGCATTATACCATTTTAATACCAATGGAAATACTAAGACTCGCTGAAAAATTCATCATTCTACGTGCGCGCGCGTGCGAATTTACGCATTATATAAACTAAAATTGTAAATTCATTCAAATTTCGCGCAATTTTGTTATGGCGTATCCTACAATCATCACCTACAACTTGCCGTGCTCGCTTTCATATATTGAATAAGACAAGGTGCTGAAAAATATAAATATAATATATATATATAAATTTTTGGAGCACTATTAAACATTATATATTTCGAGACAGCCAAAATATCCGAGTATCAGCCATTTTGAGCACGCTAGTCTACGCCAGTATACTCCCACGTATAGTGTATGCAAGGGGAACGAAGCAGAGCAATATATAAATTACTAGATTCACTTTGAAGTAGTACTGTGGGAAATTACATCTGAAATATTTGTGTCATTATAATTGGATCTAATGAAATCTTCTATAGTTACCCGTGCTAACCCGTGCAACTACATTTTCTCTGGTAAGTGAAAGAAAACTATGTTTTGGATCATATTGGATGGTAGACTATGATTTTGTTTAAAACAAATCCAGATATCTATACATATATTTGATTGAGGGGTGGTGGGGGGGGGGGGGGAGGAGGTTAGGGATGTCCTTTGGGTTTTTATGCCCTCTTTTGCTAGTCTTGCTATGTTTAGAGAAGCATTTTAGACCACTTTAGAAAAATAAATAAATAAAATAGCTAATATACTGTAAATACCCTATGAGGAGGAGCACATTATTGACAACGTTTCGCAGTGAAACGTTGTCAATAAAGTGCTCCTCCTCATATGGTGTTTATATTCATAAATAGTACTGTTAATGGCTAGGTATGCCTATGCCCGTTAAGGGGATATGGGCTGGTTTTTATGGACAGATTTTAAGGCGTTCAGCCCATTAATTTGGCGATTTTAAGATCTTTCTTTAACCCGGGAACGGCGAAAACACTCTTAAGAGGTTTTGGTGGGCAAAGGCGAGAACACTCTTTAAGAGGGAAGGCCTAAAAAAACATTTTAAAAGGCTCCAGTAGCACTTAAAACAATGTTTTTTTTGTTTTTTTTATATTCCTCCATACCTCATATCACTCCTCCACATCCCCCCTCCCCCCTTCAATTATCACCTATTTTCCCTGTTATTCCCTTATTCATTAGTATATTTTCGTGTAAACATCTCCAAACCGATCCTAGGCTGTGGTCATGTGTGTGTTATGTAAGGTAGAGACTGGCAGAGTGTGAGGGAGTAGCTCAGTACTGCTTCAACCCTGGAGAGAAGAGGGTGTGAAGCCAGCTGGCTCACACTTGATGAATGAACCGCTCGCTAACAATTCGCGATTTTGACCAGCCAAATGATATTCCCACTTGTTTTATTGTTGTTACAGGTTACTATCTTCATATTAAAGGTAAAATAGGCACCTGGTGAGTTATCTGCTCAACCGGTACCGATATTTATTGTAAGTGTGAGAGTCCGAGTGTAGGGGGTGAGCACAGCGAAGCCCGCGGAACGAGGTGCTCAGAGATGGGGTCATTTCGGGCCATGAGTGCGCACCGTGCCTCATGTGAAGGCAAGATGGCAGGTGCTCGTTGTACTCTACGTGCTTCACATGTCTCACTCCCTAGACTGGAACAAGACCTCACGGGCTTCACTGTTCATTGTAAAGCGGTGAATGTTAAGGCTCTCAGCCTATGCCCGAGAGGAAGTAAGTTGGAATATTAAAAAAAAAAAAAAAAAAAAAAAAAAAATAATAATAATAATAATTAATAACGATATTTATGGTGAAACATTACAAAACTAGCCGGGGCTGGACGGGTTAATATTGCCACCCAGAACTGTGGTGTTCACTACACCCTGCGCGCGCTTAATGGGTTAAGAAGGGAAGAGGGTGCGTGGATCAGATATTTGCAGTAAGACAGTTATGAGAGAAGTATTTAGAGAAGTATAAGGAGATTGAGTATTGTATCGGGTATTGTTCACATGTGTGGGGAGGATCCTCTCACACCTGCACTTCTAGACAAAGTAGAAAGGAAGGCCTTTCGTATCATTAACTCCCGTCCACTCACCAACTCTCTGCAATCTCTCTCTCTCTGCCGCAATTTTGCATATCTCTCGCTATTCTATCGCTACTACAATAATCAGTGTTCCTCAGAGCTCTCTCAGTGTATACCACCTCCTCTACGTATGGTACCCGCCTTGCAACACAATCCCACCCCTACTCTGTGCAACTCTCTAACCCAAGAGTGAAACATTACTTTCTGACTTTCTTCTATTCAACAGCTGAGCTCTAGAAGTCTCTCCCAGAATCTGTCTTTCCCTCTTTCTATGACTTAAATTGCTTCAAACTCCGTGTGTCCAGGATTTATGGCTCGAATGTCCCTTGATTTTGGCCCTCTCACTCTTTCAACTCTGCGGGAGGCACTTGATACAGGCAGTTCTGCCTTTTGCCTCCCTCACTCACATAGAAGAAAAAAAAAAACTACACATGTGTGTCAGAATTGTTCAAATGTATGTTTCACTACCGAAATGTTGCAAGGATAAAAATTTCCGCTGGAAAAATGCCGGATTATTGGTTGTGTGACCGGGCCTATAATTTGTGCGTTGACCTCTGTTGACCTTCTTAAGGGGGTTACTACTCGCTTTTTCTGGACCCCCTTCTCCCTCATGTTTAGCATATTAGTTTTGAGATTTTAAGACGTTCGTTAGTTTGGCGATTTTAAGACCTTTCACCCCTTTAATTTGCCAATATTAAAACTGTTCGTGCCATTTAGGTGTCGATGTTTTCCTGGCGAGCGATAGCGAGCCTGTAAATTTTAGAAGAAAACGGCCTTTGGCCGGGAAATTTTTCTACCGAAAAATGTACAAATACATCTTGAAAGGGGGGTGTTTTTTTTAAGCTTGATGGAGATACAGTAAGGAAACTAAAAAAAATAGATAAAAATATAGATGAGCAACGAAGCAGTACCCCCTTAAGGGGAGGTTTTTAGTTAGTTCCCTAGACCTCCATCAAGCTTAAAATTTCACCCTCTAGGCCCCCTTTCAAGATAAATGTGTACATTTTTCGGTAGAAAAATGTCCCGGCCAAAGGCCGGTTCCTCTTAAATTACAGGCTCGCTATCGCTCGCCAGGAAAACATCGACACCCAAATTGCATGAAAGGTCTTAAAATTGACAGAAATGGGGCGAAAGTTCTTAATTATGGTGCGAATGTCTTAAAATATCAAAAGCAATGGGGCTAAACATGAGGGAGAAAGGGGTCCAGAAAAAAAATCCGTCAAGTGGATTATCTCCCCTTAATTGGCTCGTGACGGCCGCCGCCCCTCCATCCCTGATTACCCTCGTGACCACCTGTGACAGATGGGATGCTAGACACCTCCTTTATCTCCTGGGTGTTGTGTTCTGGACTCCTCTCTCTCTCTCTCCCTCATGTCTAGCCCCATTAGTTTCCAGATTAAGATATCTGGCCCATTGCGGTGATTCTAAGACGTTTCACCCTCTTTTGTGGTCAATGTTCAGACCTTTCGTGCCATTTAGGAGTCATGTTTATCCTGCGAGCGATAGCGAGCCTCTAGTTAAGGAGAAACTGGCCTTTGGCGACCGTGATATTTTTCTACCGAAAAATGAACAAATTCATCGAGAAGGGGGATTTAATTGGGGAAGTTTAGTTTTATACTTGATGAAGGTCTGGGGAGGAAACTAAAATAACAATACAAAATTAAATATATCGAACAACAAATATACCCTTCCTCCCTTAACCCCTTCAGTACCGGGGACGTCTTTTTCATCATATTCTGGCAACTATTAGACCATTTTATTCAGCTTTGGAAGGACCTCTAGCAATAATAAGACTTCAAAGTATCTCAACCAACCCTTTTAACTACCATCATGTGGTGATGGGCTGGTCTATCAGAGTGAGAACTGAGCAATCTCTGCCATACCCATAGCTTACTCTGACTGTTCCTTTTACTTATATATCTTCTAGATCTCAAGTGGCGGCGTCTTTTCCGTGGATTGACCTCCCTACTGCCAACCTAGAAGTTGGCAGATTGGGAGCCAAAGTGTCACATTTTTCCCTTACCCCTCAACTTTCCCTTCATAATTGCTGAGGGGCACAGGGCCTTGGGTGCCCCTTTGGTTTCCCGGGCGTTTCCGCACCCTCCTCAGCTCCCTGCCTTGGAGTGGCATCGGTCACCCGGGCTTTGTTAGTGGTAAGCAGGGAGGATTTTGTGGGGGCGCTCGTTTATGGCCTTGGCCTTGCTCGAGACCTTGGGGCTGTTCGGCCAGACAGCCTGGGGAACAACAACAACAACAACAACTACCACCGATCCTTCCTAAGCTGCATCATATCGTCTAAAGTATATCTAGTACTCAAAGGATTAACACTATCTGGCCTGACGTCTAATTGGCTATTTGGATATTTTGTCGATTTATTATTGAGGATATTGTTTGCGTTTGTGCCATTTTCGAGCAAAATATATCAGTTTGTCCCCGAGGATAACAAAAACGTCTTCCTAGACTTTCTTTGCAATAGAAAATGGCGACCCAGAACCACTACAAGCTAAATTTGTACATTTTTCGATAGAAGAATGTCCAGGCGGAAGACCGAATTTTGTTTAGGCTACAAGCTCGCTATCGCTCGCCCAGAAAAAAACCCGCACCTGAATGGGGTGAAAGGTATTATCATCGCCACAGTAATTGGGTGAAACATCTTGAATATTGCGCGCTAATGGTGCGAAACAAGGGAGTTAAAAAAAAACCCGCTCGGACCAAATGATGCTAAAGATATTCAGCGAGTTTACAGTCACAGAATGAAAAAGCCGATTTCAATATGAATGCTAAGCTGTATGGGTCATATCTCAATTTTGTTCTGGAACCTCTTCTGCCTCATGTTTAGCCCTATTCGTTAAATAATTTGAGGACGTTTGCCCCATTAGTTTGGCGATTATAAGACATTTCGACCCATATATTCGTCAATTTCAAGAACATTCGTGTCATGTATATGTCGACTATTCTTGGCGAGCGATAAGCAGCCTGTAATTCAGAAGGAACAGACCTTCGGCTGGAACACTTAGTCATAGTGAAATTAACAAAAATGCCTCGAAGGGGGTCTTTGGTTTTATGGTTAAGGGGAGGTATTTAGTTTGTTCCCTAGACCTCCATCAAGCTTAAAATTACACCCCCTTGAGTCCCTTTCAAGATAAATTTGTACATTTTTCGGTAGAAAAATGTCCCGGCCAATGGCCGGTTCCTCTTAAATTACAGGCTCGCTATCGCTCGCCAGGATAAAATCGACACCTGAATGGCACGAAAGGTCTTAATATGGGGTGAAAGTTCTTAAGTACTGAACTGTGACTCTACTATCATATATATATATATTATACGTGTTATTGTAAAATATTTGTAAAATACAAGCTGCTAGGGTATTGATAGTGTCGCCTGGTTATAATTGATAGTGTCGCCTGGTTATAATTGATAGTGTCGCCTGGTTATAATTGATAGTGTCGCCTGGTTATAATTGATAGTGTCGCCTGGTTATAATTGATAGTGTCGCCTGGTTATAATTGAACAGACTACTAATAGTGCTAATCCCAACCGCTACAGTTTGGCGTTAACCCTCTCCGACATATAACGCAATTTTGAGCCTATTAGGGATACTTTAAAGCCTTTGTTACCATCAGGGGTATTTAGAAACCTTTAGTTTAGTTACTTCAACCTCTGCAGTTGTCTTTGAGTTAGCTGTGTTGAGCCTATTGGGGATACTTTAAAGCCTTTGTTACCATCAGGGGTATTTAGAAACCTTTAGTTTAGTTACTTCAACCTCTGCAGTTGTCTTTGAGTTAGCTGTGTTGAGCCTATTGGGGATACTTTAAAGCCTTTGTTACCATCAGGGGTATTTAGAAACCTTTAGTTTAGTTACTTCAACCTCTGCAGTTGTCTTTGAGTTAGCTGTGTTGAGCCTATTGGGGATACTTTAAAGCCTTTGTTACCATCAGGGGTATTTAGAAACCTTTAGTTTAGTTACTTCAACCTCTGCAGTTGTCTTTGAGTTAGCTGTGTTGAGCCTATTGGGGATACTTTAAAGCCTTTGTTACCATCAGGGGTATTTAGAAACCTTTAGTTTAGTTACTTCAACCTCTGCAGTTGTCTTTGAGTTAGCTGTGGGCAGACAACTAATTTTGGAGAGGTAATTATAAGAGTGAGAGAACTCTATTTCTTATTGCTAATCTGGCAACCTCTGCGTCATAAATGTGTGAAAGGGTTAAACAATAATGGGGTAAAGTAAGTCTGAATGTGTGATCGATGTACTGTACGTTATAACCGATCTCAGTGCTCTCCCAAATAGTACATTATTATATGAAAGTCTAACTGCCAACAAACACATATATATCTTTACCACGAGAACACATATATATCTTTACCACGAGAACAGTAAATTATTTTGTTTTTTTTCCCACCAACCAACTTCACATCTAAACTCAATTAATGTAATATTATCGCAATGCAGTCCACTCAACGTGACGTAGACATATATTTATTTATATAAACTGGCGCTAGAGCATCCAAGGTACTCCCAGCTAAGAGTCAAGGACCTCATGCCCACTAAAAAACAACTTGGCTAGGTTTGAACACTTGCTCAGGGATATTGATGTTGTTAAAAGTATATATATATATATATATATATATATATATATATATATATATATATATATATATATATATATATATATATAGATAGATAGATAGATAGATAGATAGATAGATAGATAGATAGATAGATAGATAGATAGATAGACAGATAGACAGATAGATAGATAGATAGATAGATAGATAGGTGTGTGTGTGTGTGAGTGTGCTAAATTGAAATATATCTAGCATCGATATTACCCTTTCAATATCAATGATCGGAAATTTAACTAAACGTGGATATTATAAAGAACTCAACAGCGTTATTTGAAAGTATAATACAGCATAGAATATTGAGTATTTAACACGTGTTTTGTGGCGATAATATGTGGAAGTCTGCTGTTAAATTAACGGATATGTGGAAGTCTGCTGTTAAATTAACGGATATGTGGAAGTCTGCTGTTAAATTAACGGATATGTGGAAGTCTGCTGTTAAATTAACGGATATATGGAAGTCTGCTGTTAAATTACGGATATGTTTGCAATGTATATTCCTTAAGGGGAGGTATTTAGTTTGTTCCCTAGACCTCCATCAAGCTTAAAATTACACCCCCTTGAGTCCCTTTCAAGATAAATTTGTACATTTTTCGGTAGAAAAATGTCCCGGCTGAAAGCCGGTTCCTCTTAAATAACAGGCTCGCTATCGCTCGCCAGGATAAAATCGACACCTAAATGGCACGTAAGGTCTTAAAATTGACAGAAATGGGATCAAAGTTCTTAAAATCGTCATAATAATGGGGCGAACGTCTTAAAATTAGAAAAGCAATGGGGCTAAACATGAGGGAGAAAGGGGTCAAGAAAAAAAATCCCTCCAGTGGATATCTCCCCTTAAACTCGTTGCAGAATATTTGATGCATTTTAATGATGAAGCCACACTAGCATTTCCAAACTCTGCACTGGTCGTTTCTGAAATATCATTATATATATATAACTTGATGGCTTGTCCTAATCCACCAACATTATTTTATATTTTTTTATTTTATTTTTTCTATGTAATTGAGGGAGGCAAAAGGCATAACTGCCTATAGCGAGTGCCTCCCCCATAGTTGAAAGAGTGACAGGGCCAAAATCAAGGGACGTTCGATATAGGTAGCCCCAGCGAACTTGACCCCTTAACTTCTTATGACTCGAAGTGAATGGTAGCAATCGGGCTGACGTTTCTATCATTTGGGAAGAGTCCACCAGGAAATAGATATGGATTTTTACAGCCAGTTTGCTCTAGGTCCTTTTGAGTTACAGAGAGAGGTCAGGGATCAAGATTATTGGCCAAGTTCGTTGGCGCTACCTATCGTTGCCTACACCAGGACAAACTGTGAAACGGTGAATGTTAAGGCTCTCAGCCTATGCCCGAGAGGAAGTAAGTTGGAAAAAAAAAAAAAAAAAAAAAAAAAAAAAAAACTTCAGAACGTTGGCACAATACTGTTACGGATCAAAGTTGCCGGAAAAGCGTTGGTTCCTGTAAATTCTCCTGTTGGAAACACTGTTGGAGTTGTACTTTTTGTGTAGTTTGTTGTAAATCGGTGGCTAATTCGATTACTTAAGGGGGGAGATCTCCACTTGAGGGATTTTTTTCTTGACCCCTTTCTCCCTCATGTTTAGCCCCATTGCTTTTGATATTATAAAACGTTTGCCCCATTAGTTTAGCGATTTAAAGAACTTTCACCCCATATTAAGAGCTTTCGTGCAATTCAGGTGTCGATTTTATCCTGGCGAGCGATAGCGAGCCTGTAATTTAAGAGGAACCGGCCTCCGGCCGGGACATTTTTCTACCGAAAAATTTACAAATTTATCTTGAAAGGGGGTCTAGGGGGTGTAATTTTAAGCTTGATGAAAACGTAGGGAACAAACTAAATACCTTCCCTTAACAGAATTACCACCTACAATTCGATTAAGGTACATAAATAAATACATAATCAAATTCAACAAACTTACTATTCATTAAAAACGAATTTATTTGTCGTAACTTTGTTAAATATCGACTTCCTTATCGTTATAAACTAGCAAATGGTCAATAGGATTCACACAACTCCTTATTCTCGCAACTTTTAATGTGCAATCATTTCTGGTAAATCTGGATATCATTATTGTACTGGTATAGTGACGCACTACTCCTCCTAAGTGGCTGCCTCACGTAACACTAAATCCAAAGTTGTTCGCAGAGCCAAAATTAACAAGTGAACCGGCCGAATTTTTGCAACCTTCTACAGTGTTGGCATAACGTTGATTGGAATGTTAGCATAATATGTATTGCAAATTTGGAATAGCATTGATTGCTAAGTTGTCATATCATTGATTGCAGATTTGGCATAACATTGATCGCGAAGTTGGCATAACATATCTTGCGAAGTTGGCATAGCATGAATTGTAAAGCTGGCATAGCAAGGGTTGCAAAGTTGACATCGTATAAGGCCTCAAAAGTTGGCAGAGCTGTAGAAGCCAAAGTGTACAGTTAGAATAGCACCGATTGTAAAGCTGATTTAGCATTGATTATTAAAGTTGACATAGTAGTGGTTGTAAAGTTGTAGTAATAGACATTGTAAAGTAGACTTAGCAGTGGTTATAAAAATGGTATAGTAGCAAGCGTATTTAATTGTAATTTGGCATACCAGCCTTAAGCCGGTATCACACGAGAGCTTTTATACTCAACATTCGGTGATCATAATTTTCTGGCAACATTTCTGGAGTATTTTTCACCCGTATCGGAAACTAGACTGATGATAGATGAATTTAGGCGACAGAAAAATATTAAATGTTGACCTAATAAGATGCCAGACCAGTGTTGAGGATAAATGTTGAGTGAAAAAACCGCTCGTGTGATACCGGCTTTATCCAACATTCACAATTTCAACTCTGGATATCTCTGACGTAAGCAAGACTTTAATAATTAAAGATTGTTCAGTGTTTTTCAGGAGTATGCTCAGATTAAACCGAAGAGTAACATGAATTTAAATTACGGTAATGAGGGTGGGACGGCATTTGTGTCCGTGGGTGAACAGTTGTCTTAGTGTATAGAAGGCCTCTAAAGTTAGCAAGTAAAGGCAGTGATTGTGTTGTGTTGGGCCCAGTCTCAAAGGTCTCCATCTGACAGTTAGGTTATATTAAGACCTGCAGTATCAGGCCAAGCAACCTTCATCACACCACAACTTCAAGGAGAGTGTGTGTGGGGGTGGTGGGGTGAGGTTGCATAGGAATTGTGTGTGTATATATATATATATATATATGAGAGAGAGAGATGATAGGGAAGGCAAAGATAGAAGATTGTTTGGTTATGGCCTTACGATTAAGGGAAGGTATTTAGTTTCTTCCCTAGAACTCCATCAAGCTTAAAATTACACCCCCTAGACCCCCTTTCAAGATAAATTTTTACATTTTTTGGTAGAAAAATGTCCCGGCCGAAGGCCGGTTCCTCTCAAATTACAGGCTCGCTATCGCTCGCCAGGAAAAAATCGACACCTAAATGGCACGAAAGTTCTTAAAATTGACAGAAATGGGGCGAAAGTTCTTAAAATAGCCAAACTAAAGGGGGCGAGCGTCTTAAAATCTAAAAAGCAATGGGGGCTAAACATGAGAGAGAAAGGGGTCCAGAAAAAAAATCCCCTCAAGTGGAAATCTCCCCTTAAAACTGTTTGGAACTGTATGGGACCCAGCCCTTTACATACCGATATGTGACCCAGCCCTTTACATGCCGATATGTGACCCAGCCCTTTACATGCCGATATGTGACCCAGCCCTTTACATGCCGATATGTGACCCAGCCCTTTACATGCCGATATGTGACCCAGCCCTTTACATGCCGATGCCGATATGTGACCCAGCCCTTTACATGCCGATATGTGACCCAGCCCTTTACATGCCGATATGTGACCCAGCCCTTTACATGCCGATATGTGACCCAGCCCTTTACATGCCGATATGTGACCCAGCCCTTTACATGCCGATATGTGACCCAGCCCTTTACATGCCGATATGTGACCCAGCCCTTTACATGCCGATATGTGACCCAGCCTTTACATGCCGATATGTGACCCAGCCCTTTTCCGATATGTGACCCAGCCCTTTACATGCCGATATGTGACCCAGCCCTTTACATGCCGATATGTGACCCAGCCCTTTACATGCCGATATGTGACCCAGCCCTTTACATGCCGATATGTGACCCAGCCCTTTACATGCCGATATGTGACCCAGCCCTTTACATGCCGATATGTGACCCAGCCCTTTACATGCCGATATGTGACCCAGCCCTTTACATGCCGATATGTGACCCAGCCCTTTACATGCCGATATGTGACCCAGCCCTTTACATGCCGATATGTGACCCAGCCCTTTACATGCCGATATGTGACCCAGCCCTTTACATGCCGATATGTGACCCAGCCCTTTACATGCCGATATCGTATAGCTCTCTCTACACCCTTCCTCGCCTTCAACAATGCCTTATTGTAAGTTATGTGTCGACATTGCATTAGCGGACACATACTTCAGTTATTTGTTGCTTGCTCATTAAGGGGAGATCTTCACTTGAGGGATTTTTTTCTTGACCCCTTTCACCCTCATGTTTAGCCCCATTGCTTTTGATATTATAAAACGTTCGCCCCATTAGTTTAGCGATTTTAAGAACTTTCACCCCATATTAAGACCTTTCGTGCCATTCAGGTGTCGATTTTATCCTGGCGAGCGATAGCGAGCCTGTAATTTAAGAGGAACCGGCCTTTGGCCGGGAAATTTTTCTACCGAAAAATGTACAAATTTATCTTGAAAGGGACTCAAGGGGGTGTAATTTCAAGCTTGATGGAAGTTTAGGAAACACACTAAATACCTCCCCTTAAATGTATAGACATCCGCAATACAAAAATAATGATTTATAGAATGAAATCGAAAATACAAAATAGGAAAAATGGGGATTGGGCCTGAGCATATAGATAGATAGATAGATAGATAGATATCAATCATATTTAGCACATAACAATAATACAAACTGATATTCTAGTCGTTTTGTTATGATAATTTCCATGACTACCATACTAAGCTCTTAGTGAAGGTATTTACTAGATAATAAAGCAATGTTTAATCACAAGACATTGTGATCTGTGCATATCTTATGCTTTGTTGATATCGACAGTCGTAGATCTGGAGCTATAGTCTATTCGCTGTAAGTAGGCGAGAAATCATGACCTCTAACCTCCGTAACTAAAGAACGACTAGAGTAATCGAGCTAATATTTCTACTATTTGGGAAGAGTCAGTCAAGGAATAGATGTGGAAAATTACAGCCAATTTGCTCTAGCCCTTTTTGAGTTACATAGGATAGAGGTCATCATTTCTCGCCTACTTACAGCGAATTGACTATAGTTCAGAAGCGAAATCGTATATGTACAAAAAAGACCTTGATTTTTTTTTCTTTTTTCTATGTGATTGAGGGAGGCAAAAGGCATTACTGCCTATAGCGAGTGCCTCCCCCATAGTTGAAAGAGTGACAGGGCCAAAATCAAGGGACGTTCGAGCCAAAATGCCTGGACACACGTATGTATGATATTGGGTGATTATGCATACCAACGGAGTTGGACATGCTTAGGAATTCAAGGTGTATGTTTGTGTATGTATCACTGTGTGTGTGTGTGTGTGTGTGTGTGTGTGTGTGTGTGTGTGTGTGTGTGTGTGTGTGTGTGTGTGTGTAGTAAAACAAGGAGTACATGCATGATAATGGCATGTGTCCGTGTGCATGGGAACCTGGTGTGTATGTACAGTATGGTAACGCAAGGTGTGTACGTATGGTGACTCTGCAGGCATGCATGTATGTATGTCTGGGTCTGACAGGTACACATTATAGGACCTGACAGTTACGCTATGGCTGTGGTCTGTGATTATTAATGAGGGGTTGTGAGCCAGACATTCGCTACACCTGCATGCAATCTGTGGCAGTCTACCTTACTCCTAAATTCCCAGACTTTAGCCTATATTTCTGATTAAACCATTGCCAATTTTGCTTTTCCCTTCTTTTTGCCTCGCTCAGCTTCTTATTGTAGCGGTTATCCTTCCCACAGCCCTTATGCCTCCTCTCTCTCTCAGCCCTTTCGACCAGCCCTTAACCCCTTCTGTACCGGCGACGTCTCTTTCATTTGATTTCAGCTACATAGAGACGATTTTATGACAATTATCCCTACCAGTAAATGCCTACAGTGGCCGATAGAGGCGCTGGACGCAAGGTTTACCGCGGGGCACTGTGGGAAATGGGCGACATCGCGGAGCTATCCACCCTCCCTCACCTTCAACACTTCAATAATATATGCAGTTAGTCGAAATTTCTGTAGCTGACACATACTTTGGTCTATGGGTACTGTTGATTAATATATTTTAAAATCACCCATATTCATAAAGAACGTATATTTACAATACAAAGTCACCAGGTATTTTCCCGCCAATTTTGTTACGATAATTAATCAGCTTATAATTATGTTTATAGTCATTATCAGCTGCATATGGACTTTCCCTGTATTACTATACTATATAAGCACTTGGTGTAGTCATATACTGTATAATTAAAACGTGTAGAATCACACACAAATAGAGATAAACCATGCATATCGTAGGTGTTGGGTATAGTGATGTCGACGGTCGTAGCTCTGGCGCTAGTTCAGAAGCGGCCACCAGAGGTCTCAAGGAATTGTTGGTAGGGAGAATTGGAAGCATATATATTGGTTAAGGGGAGGGATTTAGTTTGTTCCCTAGACCTCCATCAAGCTTAAAATTACACCCCCTTGAGTCCCTTTCAAGATGAATTTGTACATTTTTCGGTAGAAAAATGTCCCGGCCAAAGGCCGGTTCCTCTTAAATTACAGGCTCGCTATCGCTCGCCAGGATAACATTGACACCTGAATTGCACGAAAGGTCTTAATATGGGGTGAAAGTTCTTAAAATCGCTAAACTAATGGGGCAAACGTTTTATAATATCAAAAGCAATGGGGTTAAACATGAGGGAGAAAGGGGTCAAGAAAAAAACCCTCAAGTGGAGATCTCCCCTTAAAAGGATTAGCTGAGATAGTCTGTAGCCTGTTAATGAGTAGACATTCTTCCTAAGCTGAATAAAATCGTCTAGTAATTGCCAGAATGTAATGAAAAGTACGGTCGCGCAAATAAGTCATGGCCCAGCTATCATTACGTTTGGCTTGCTCGGCGCTGTATTAATGTCTGTCCGATGTTGAATAGGGTAGGTAAGTGTAGGAACATGTTTGTATAGTTCACTCGATAGGAAGAAATGAAGCTCAGATATGGCTGATACCAATTATTGATCAACCCATACTGGGTGCCGAGACATCACTTATTAGCGTGACTGTACATCACCGGTAATTAACCCTCTCTCCACTTTTAACCCGTATCAACCATTTGTACTTCCTCGATCCTCCCGAAAATTTCAGCTATTATCCTTCCCTCGGTACTAAGGGGAGGTCTCCACTTGAGGGATTGTTTTCTTGACCCCTTTCTCCCTCATGTTTAGCCCCATTGCTTTTGATATTATAAAACGTTTGCCCCATTAGTTTAGCGATTTTAAGAACTTTCACCCCATATTATGACCTTTCGTGCAAGTCAGGTGTCGATTTTATCCTGGCGAGCGATAGCGAGCCTGTAATTAAATAGGAATCGGCCTTCGGCCGGGACATTTTTCTACCGAAAAATGTACAAATTTATCTTGAAAGGGACTCAAGGGGGTGTAATTTTAAGCTTGATGGAGGTCTAGGGAACAAACTAAATACCTCCCCTCAACTGGTAAGGAGGATTCAAATTATAATATTAAACTCAAACTCACGCCCATACTCACCTGTTCCATCTTTATTCATCATTAGTTTTAAAGCATCAATTTCATCAAGTATCACTCATAATCACTGAATTTAGAGAAGTATTATTTTTCAATATTTCCAATTCTTTATATATTTAGAATCACTGATCACTAATAAAACTTCCGATCACAATAAAAAAAAATCTGTTTTCTTTCTGATTTTATTAATTTAATTTTTCTTGTTTCAATTTTATTTTTGCTCTTTATTTGTTTGGACACTGGTTAACTATTTTCGTATTAAGATCATAATGATAATATCAGCGAATTATCAGCAGACTATTTTATGAATGTAAAGAATATATATATATATATATATATAATGTCTTTTGTAATTCATTATTGGATTTGATACGTTCTATGTTTGTCGTATACAATCATAACAAATGGGTACTTGTCATTGGTAATTAAATAGTATGGAAGACATTTTATATATTACACTTCGGCTCAACAAGAAATTCATGCATTTTTTTTTTTTTTTTTTTTTTGCTTTCACTTCGTTTCTTATTCTCAGAACGCCAGGTAAACGACCACTTTAAGGGGGGGGTCACCGGCTTTTTTGTTTATCTTTCTCTCCGGTTCTCTGTTTCCCTGGCTTGTATCCATTCGGCCCCATTCAGCCAACTGTTGTAAGACGTTTATCCCCATCCAGGTGTCGATTTCTTCCTGGCGAGCGATAGCGAGCCAGCATTGTATGGAGAAATCCGGCTTCGCCGGATACATTTTTCTATCGAAAAATGTACAAATTTAGCTTGCTGTCAAAACAAAATTATATATATGCTGGCTCGCTACCGCTCGCCAAGAAAATATTGACACCTGGATGGGGGTAAACGTCTTAAAACAGTAGGCTGAATGAGGCTGAATGGATACAAGCCAAAGAGAGAGGAAAAGAAATATAAAAAAAAGCGAGGTGGGCTCCCTTAATATTATTCCTGGAACTATCCCTTCATACCACTTCCCATCCATTGGCCTTCATTTCCAGGAAGGCCTTATAAATACCTCCGCACTGGACACCTGCCTCGACACACTCTACCACTTCCCATCCATTGGCCTTCATTTCCAGGAAGGCCTTATAAATACCTCCGCACTGCACACCTGCCTCGACACACTCTACCACTTCCCATCCATTGGCCTTCATTTCCAGGAAGGCCTTATAAATACCTCCGCACTGGACACCTGCCTCGACACACTCTACCACTTCCCATCCATTGGCCTTCATTTCCAGGAAGGCCTTATAAATACCTCCGCACTGGACACCTGCCTCGACACACTCTACCACTTCCCATCCATTGGCCTTCATTTCCAGGAAGGCCTTATAAATACCTCCGCACTGCACACCTGCCTCGACACACTCTACCACTTCCCATCCATTGGCCTTCATTTCCAGGAAGGCCTTATAAATACCTCTGCACTGGACCGCTGCCTCGACACACTCTACCACTTCCCATCCATTGGCCTTCATTTCCAGGAAGGCCTTATAAATACCTCCGCACTGGACACCTGCCTCGACACACTCTACCACTTCCCATCCATTGGCCTTCATTTCCAGGAAGGCCTTATAATACCTCCGCACTGGACACCTGCCTCGACACACTCTACCACTTCCCATCCATTGGCCTTCATTTCCAGGAAGGCCTTATAAATACCTCCACACTGGACACCTGCCTCGACACACTCTACCACTTCCCATCCATTGGCCTTCATTTCCAGGAAGGCCTTATAAATACCTCCGCACTGGACACCTGCCTCGACACACTCTACCACTTCCCATCCATTGGCCTTCATTTCCAGGAAGGCCTTATAAATACCTTAGCACTGCACACCTGCCTCAACACACACTCTCTCTCTCTCTCTCTCAGGACAATGCACCCGCTACGGTACCGGATTTCTGGCAAATTCTTCGATGTTTGTTATTCGTGTTAGGTCTTACAATTTATTTGTTATTAATTTCACCACACCACCAAACACCTCCAATGAAATTAATGAAGGAATATATGTGATCCACCGGGATTCGAACCTGGGTTATCACACACAAAGTTTTAGACACCTTAAGGGGAGGTTTTTAGTGTGTTTCCTAGACTTCCATCAAGCTTGAAATTACTCTCCCTTGACCCCCTTTCAAGATAAATTTGTACATTTTTCGGTAGAAAAATGTCCCGGCCGAAGGCCGATTCCTCTTAAATTACAGGCTCGCTATCGCTCGCCAGGAAAAAATCGACACCTAAATGGCACTAAAGGTCTTAAAAGTGACATAAATGGGGTGAAAGTTCTTAAAATCGCCAAACTAATGGGGCGAACGTCTTAAAATCAGAAAAACAATGGGGCTAAAAATGAGGGAGAAAGGAGTCAAGAAAAAAATCCCTCAAGTGGAAATCTCCCCTTAACCATTAGCCTACATCACTACAGGTACTTTATGTATGTTAGAATTTCGTGTATTTTCATATTTCTGATATATATACACATAAATAATTAACTTGTTCAAAGTCAATTTATATTTGTCTGCGATTCAAATGTGTAAATGATATCAAGAGCATTTTATGTGATAACAAGACGTGTTGTAAGACCTAAACCGAAAACATGCCATTGGAAAAAAAAAAACTGTCTCGTAATCCAGGGGTGAGAATGGAATCCTATAGGGGTGAGCTGAGATTTGTGTTGCCTTCATTATTATTTTGTGTTTCATAACGTATTATTAAATTGTGTTTCATAACGTAATATTCAATTTTGTGTTTCATAACGTAGTATTCAATTGTTCTGTTATTCACAAGCACACGACATTATTACTAGAATATGGGTTTGCGGATGTCATTGTCCTTGTATTCGGCTTTATATTTCATTAAATAGGATAATATTCAATAGCCTATACCCTCTTACCGAGTAGTGCTAAACGAGTTGAACACGGGGTTATTATCAAGGTAATGGAATTTTCTTAAAATGGATATTAAGGGGAGATATCGACTTGAGGGATTTTTTTCTGGACCCCTTTCTCCCTCATGTTTAGCCCCATTGCTTTTGAGATTTTAAGACAGTCGCCCCATTAGTTTGGCGATTTTAAGAACTTTCGCCCCATTTCCGTCAATTTTAAGACCTTTCGTGCAATTTAGGTGTCGATTTTATCCTGGCGAGCGATAGCGAGCCTGTAATTTAAGAGGAACCGGCTTTCAGCCGGGACATTTTTCTACCGAAAAATGTACAAATTTATCTTGAAAGGGACTCAAGGGGGTGTAATCTTAAGCTTGATGGATATCTAGGGACCAAACTAAAAACCTCCCCTTAATTTCTTTGGCACAATCTGTTTGCGCTATAATTGTTCTGAATTATATATAAAGTATATACATTATATATATATATATATACCGGTATATATATATATATATATATATATATATATATATATATATATATATATATATATATATATATATATATACAGTATATACAGTATATATACCGTCTATTATCGCTATTGTTTGCATATCATTTATTATGTTTTCCATATATTTTTTTTTTTTGACACTGCATTCGTAGCTCCTTATCACAGTTTATATAGGTTTCACACGAACGATTTGACCGTCAAGTTTTCCTATAGCAACTTTGGTCTGGCATTATTTTTATATATTTAGTGACAATTTTTTTTATTTTTTTTTTATTTTTTTTTATTAGGTTACATGCATTTTTTTTGTTTTCATAATATATGTTATAGTTTAGTGTTTACTCAAATTTAATTCATATCAATATTTTCTAGTGCCGGATAGTTCTCAGGCAGTTGGCATTTTGTCGATTGCCTATTTACCATTAAGGGGAGGTATTTAGTTTGTTCCCTAGACCTCCATCAACCTTAAAATTACACCCCCTTGAGTCCCTTTCAAGATAAATTTGTACATTTTTCGGTAGAAAAATGTCCCGGCCAAAGGCCGGTTCCTCTTAAATTACAGGCTCGCTATCGCTCGCCAGGATAAAATCGACACCTAAGTGGCACGAAAGGTCTTAATATGGGGTAAAAGTTCTTAAAATCGCTAAACTAATGGGGCAAACGTTTTATAATATCAAAAGCAATGGGGCTAAACATGAGGGAGAAAGGGGTCAAGAAAAAAATCCCTCAAGTGGAGATCTCCCCTCAAGTACGGTATGCCGTATATACCGCCATAGTTATAAACAATACCGTGCGATAAGTGGAGACTGACCGTTTGTTTGGTCTATTAATTAATTTATTCATTCATATGTTTAGTTTCCTCCCTAGACCTCCATCAAGCTTAGAAAAACACCCCCTAGACCCCCCCCCCCCCCGTTCAAGATAAATTTGTACATTTTTCGGTAGAAAAATTTCCCGGCCGAAGGCCGGTTCCTCTTAAAATTACAGGCTCGCTATCGCTCGCCAGGAAATAATCGACACCTAAATGGCACGAAAGGTCTTAAAATTGACAACGAAATGGGGCGAAAAGTGTTAAAATCGCCAAACTAATGGGCCGAACGTTTTATAATCTCAAAACTAGTGGGGCTAAACATTAGGGAGAAGGGGGTCCAGAAAAACGATCTGCCTCCCCTTAACAGTGGCAGTAATATGTGGGATCCACGACATTATTTTGTAACAGAAAGCCCGAAAACAATGAAAACAATGGCGACCGGAAAACAAATATTGCCAGGTATACTGTAGTTGCTGAAGGAAAATTGCTCGAAAAAGCACTCGTGTAGCTTCACCGTGAATATTATTGTATCGGAATCTGGAATTTTCTATAATATTTGAGCAGCAACGTCCCTTCCCGTAATCCAGGGGTGGGATAGGCGTGGGCAGGGCAAGGGCGGTGTCATGGGGATATATTAACCCTCTCCGACATATGACGCAATTGTGAGCCTATTAGGGACACTTTAAAGCCTTTGTTACCATCAGGGGTATTTAGAAACCTTTAGTTTAGTTACTTCAACCTCTGCAGTTGTCTTTGAGTTAGCTGTGTTGAACCTATTGGGGATACTTTAAAGCCTTTGTTACCATCAGGGGTATTTACAAACCTTTAGTTTATTTACTTCAACCTCTGCAGTTGTCTTTGAGTTAGCTGTGTTGAGCCTATTGGGGATACTTTAAAGCCTTTGTTACCATCAGGGGTATTTAGAAACCTTTAGTTTAGTTACTTCAACCTCTGCAGTTGTCTTTGAGTTAGCTGTGGGCAGAAAACTCATTTTGGAGAGGTAATTATAAGAGTGAGAGAACTCTATTTCTTATTGCAAATCTGGCAACCTCTGCGTCATATGAGTCTGAAGGGGTTAACGAGAATATCCGATTTTGGGTGACCGGACAACTCAACCAGTAGCTCTCAACCAGTACCAAATCAACCAATTCGGTTATGTTAGGTTAGTACTATATTTTGGCACTGGTTTTGGTTAGTCTTGGTTGATTTGGCACTGGTTGAAATGGTGTACTGGTTGAGATGTCCGGGAACTCCGATCGTGTGGTGTGATTTGCTGCATAGAACCATCGAAGACAGTGATTGATCTACAGTCAGTTTATTAATTATAGTTTTTGTGTAATTTGTTTTTTAAATTGATGTCGATCATACTTAAATCAGGTAATTGAAGTTACAGTTTGCGAAAAGGTGGGTGCAAAATGATTGCCAAAATATGTAGCAAGCTGGATAAACGCTGCAAAATTGTCCTTGTGACGCCATTTTATTTAACCCGTTCTGTACCGGTGCTGTTCTTTTAACTTTATTTTGGTTACTGTTAGACGATGTGATTAAGTTAAGGGGAGGTATTTAGTTTGTTCCCTAGACCTCCATCAAGCTTAAAATTACACCCCCTTGAGTCCCTTTCAAGATAAATTTGTGCATTTTTCGGTAGAAAAATGTCCCGGCCGAAGACCGGTTCCTCTTAAATATCAGGCTCGCTATCGCTCGCCAGGATAAAATCGACACCTGAATGGCACGAAAGGTCTTAAAATCGCTAAACTAATGGGGCAAACGTTTTATAATATCAAAAGCAATGGGGTTAAACATGAGGGAGAAAGGGGTCAAGAAAAAAATCCCTCAAGTGGAGATCTCCCCTTAAAAAAGGGTCTCTATCAATTAAAAAGCTTTTAACTTTCTCACTTTACCCATTTTAGTACCACAGGTCCTTCTTAACTTGGACAAAATCGTCTAAATATACCTAGAATTAAATTAATAAACGTCGTCGGTACAGAAGGGGTTAATATAGGTGTGATGGATGTTCTTTCGTTAAGCAGGTATCACACGAGAGCATTTATAGTCAACATTCTATGCTCAATATTTTTCTGGCAACATTTCGGGAATATTTTGCACGGATTTCGGAAACTAGACTGACTATAGATGAATTTAGGTGACAGAAATATTTTAAATGTTGACCTCATAAGCTGCCAGACCAGTGTTAAGGATAAATGTTGAGGGATAAAGCGCTCTTGTGATACCGGCTTTAACGTGGATGAATGAGTATTCTAGGATTCTGATTCTTCCTATTTTCAGCGCTATTTATTCGTTGCTATAAAAGTCAGTCTCGCTGTTGTATATTAAATGCATGCCGGATATTCTCTTTCACTAGGCCTAATTTGTTTTACGTAAATTTGTCTCTGCATTTCTTTTCTCCACAATTATGTATTTCTGAGGCCTTCCATTGCACTTTTTATTGTACGCATCACTTAAGACAATTATATATGTCATTAACACCATAATTCACCATTATTATTGCTTCCACTAAGATAGGCACCCGTTATATTGTTTACGTCTAGGCTACTCCATCCCCGTAAATCCAGGGAGTGGGGATGGAGTAGACAAACCAGAGAGGTAAACATTCCATCGCACAATTCACTATCAAGTTGGAGAGGATATACAGTACCGTACAAGCTCCATATCGCAACAGTCCAAGATATCAAACCAAGGCCGAGTCCAATATTTCTAGTCTTCATTAATTCCATATGTGAGGATAACATGATGGTCTATAGTTCAAATTAGGCCTTTGGAAGTGATAAAATTAGGCCTTTGGAAGTGATAAAATTAGGCCTTTGGAAGTGATAAAATTAGGCCTTTGGAAGTGATAAAATTAGGCCTTTGGAAGTGATAAAATTAGGCCTTTGGAAGTGATAAAATTAGGCCTTTGGAAGTGATAAAATTAGGCCTTTGGAAGTGATAAAATTAGGCCTTTGGAAGTGATAAAATTAGGCCTTTGGAAGTGATAAAAGGGCCAAAACAATGCTATTGCATGTAACATTTCTTGTATGCCTTCTCATAATTAAATATTCATTCAAGTCTTCAAACAAAATTGGTCCTGTTTGACACACTATCGCAACACTTCTCACACTATTCCGGCAAAATCCAGGGAGAGTCATTCCCATCAATCCAGGAATCGGGAATAGAGTCGGGGCAAGAAAGTAGCTTATTTTCGGTTTCACTCCTTGCTTTGGTTTCACTGCTTGGGCAAGTATATTTGAAATGATGAGAAAAAACACTGAACAAATATCACCGTGCTAGAAAAAAACACTGAACATATATCACCGTGCTAGAAAAAAACACTGAACAAATGTCACCGTGCTAGAGAAAAAAACACTGAACAAATGTCACCGTGCTAGAAAAAAACACTGAACAAATGTCACCGTGCTAGAGAAAAACACTGAACATATATCACCGTGCTAGAGAAACAAACACTGAACAAATATCACCGTGCTAGAAAAAAACACTGAACATATATCACCGTGCTAGAGAAAAACACTGAACAAATGTCACCGTGCTAGAGAAAAACACTGAACAAATGTCACCGTGCTAGAGAAAAACACTAAACATATATCACCGTGCTAGAGAAAAACACTTAACATATATCACCGTGCTAGAGAAACAAACACTGAACAATTATCACCGTGCTAGAGAAACAACACTGAACAAATATCACCGTGCTAGAGAAACAAACACTGAACATATATCACCGTGCTAGAGAAAAACACTGAACAAATATCACCGTGCTAGAGAAACAAACACTGAACAAATATCACCGTGCTAGAGAAACAAACACTGAACAAATATCACCGTGCTAGAGAAACAAACACTGAACAAATATCACCGTGCTAGAGAAAAACACTGAACAAATATCACCGTGCTAGAGAAACAAACACTGAACATATCACCGTGCTAGAGAAACAACACTGAACAAATATCACCGTGCTAGAGAAACAAACACTGAACATATCACCGTGCTAGAGAAACAAACACTGAACATATATCACCGTGCTAGAGAAACAAACACTGAACATATCACCGTGCTAGAGAAACAAACACTGAACATATATCACCGTGCTAGAGAAACAACACTGAACAAATATCACCGTGCTAGAGAAAAACACTGAACAAATATCACCGTGCTAGAGAAACAAACACTGAACAAATATCACCGTGCTAGAGAAACAAACACTGAACAAATATCACCGTGCTAGAGAAACAAACACTGAACAAATATCACCGTGCTAGAGAAACAAACACTGAACAAATATCACCGTGCTAGAGAAACAAACACTGAACAAATATCACCGTGCTAGAAAAAAAAACACTGAACAAATATCACCGTGTTACCCTTTTCAATTTTGTTCGGCAATATAGAATATGAAAATTAAGTTAATCTAGTAAAGACTATGTAGGTGATTTTTGTGTTATCAATAGCCTGCATAGTGTATCATATTTTAGGCTGGAGTAAGTTTACCACACTAAGCTTCACTACACTTGCTTTCGGTTTTGTTTCCATCGTTTCCTGCTTCCAATCACTCCATTCCCGTAATCCAGGGGGTGGGAATGGGGTGATGAATGTGCAAGCAAAGAGGATTGTATTTATAGTCAACCAAAACTTAACTTCAAATAATACTAATTATTGAATTCGATAAGCTACCACAAGCACACGGCACATTACTTTCAGATATATTGCATTTTGTTTTCTTAGCTTTTTTATCACAATTTATGTTAATTTAATATATTTAATGACAAAAACTACCACTAGGCTCTCCGTATCATTATCTGCAATTATTAGCACCTCATTCTCGTTGTATTTCTCATCAACTTATCACAATTAATTTTAATTTTAATATAACTACCGAAATATAACCTTGCCCCACTCTACGTCTCGTCTCCGACATATGACGCGATTTTGAGCCTATTGGGGATACTTTGCTGCCTTTATTACCATCAGGAGTATTTAGAAACCTTTAGTTTAGTTACTTCAACCTCTGCAGTTGTCTTTGAGTTAGCTGTGGGCAGAAAACTCATTTTGGAGAGGTAATTATAAGAGTGAGAGAACTCTATTTCTTATTGCTAATCTGGAAACCTCTGCGTCATAAATGCGTGAAAGGGTTAATAGATTCAGTATTTGTTTAGAACCTTATCATTTAATTCTCGTAATCCAGGGAGTGGGAATGAAGTTCTTTGTGTAATGCTCATCAGCTACATTTTACAGCTACACATTAACAGCACAGCACAACTAAAACAACTGCACGTCACTTCACCCAATGATTCCCGTTTCAAATCACTCCATTCCCGATATTCCAGGGGCCGGGAATGGAGTGAACCAAGGTAGAACGGCCTCCGAGTATCTTGGAATCACAGAAGGGGTGATATCTTTATGGGAATGTGTATCTAGAACAAGATGGCCGATCCACCGTTCGATCCCTCGGCAAACCCGCTACTCCCTCCTTCCCCCGGCCATTCCAGCACCAAATTCCAGGGGCAGGAGTGTGGGAATGGAGGGAGTAAAGGCGGTCGAGAGGTGAGCACGCTCACGTGTGAATCTGCTTGACATGGGTTCGATCCCAGCCCAGGCGGACATTTAGTGGGTGTTGTAGTACGTCTTAGCATGTTTCACATGCTTGCACCCAGTCGGGGGACACTTCGACGACGTAAAAAGACTAATAACACACATAGCAAAACCACTCCAAGAGCTTCCTCTCTCTCCAACACCCCTTCTCCCCTCTCTACACTCTTCAGAAAATTAGGAAAAGTTGAATGTAGATACGAGGTGCCGTTGTAATGGCTTATCCCTCAATACCTTCATCTGATCTGATCTGAGGAGTGGGCCAAGGCAAGGTGGTCTCAGGGTGTGTGGAGTCTTCAGCCTATCAGATCAGATGAAGGTATTGAGGGATAAGCCTTTACAACGGCACCTCGTATCTACATTCTCCTTTTCCTATTTTTCTGAAGAGTGAGAGGGGAGAAGGGGTGTTGGAGAGAGAGAGAGGAAACTGTTGGAGGGGCTTTGTTACGTGTGCTTTAGTCCATAGCCCGTATAACTCACAAGATGGCCGACACACCACCGCCGCGTACCTTCACCCTCCGCCTCTCGCAACCTTCCCGCCGCTACTCTCGTTCTTTCATCTGTTAAATATTATTCTCCTCACCAGCGGCATTATTTCACAATTTTCTTCGCGTGCATGGATAGCCTAGACATTATTCTATAGATTTCAGCTATGGACCACTATTTTCTACTCGTTTTAAGCCATGTTATAAATTATTTTCTTGTTCGTACCTGGTTGGCTACACTTTTTTGAATGTGCACATATCTTTTCGTATGTTTTATTTCCTTAAATATATGTCCACGATATATTAAGTATACTTCACATTGCTTTAATTTTTATATTTATATTAAATATAGGCTTATGCCCGATTTTCTTTCGTCAATAATATGTCATTTCGTTATTTTTCTGCATAAATGGCTTGTGTTAAAATTATGATAAACGTAGCTGTTTAATGATATGCAAACATACTTATCAATGTACGGTAGTAATAGAATCATCTGTCATTCATATCATTATATTTTCTCGCTTTCGCGCACGACACAAAATATTTTCTTAATAATTTCAAGGGTAATAGTTTTCCAATTCCATGTGTTTTACTGCAACGGTAATGTTTTTATGTCGGCACAGAATCATTTTATCCATTTTATTCGATATCGACCTTTCTTCGCTACTTACTTGTCTTATCCACTTTATAATTGGCCTTTCTTCGCTACTTACTTTTCTTATCCACTTTATAATTGGCCTTTCTTCGCTACTTACTTGTCTTATCCACTTTATAATTGGCCTTTCCTCGCTACTTACTTGTCTTATCCACTTTATAATTGGCCTTTCTTCGCTACTTACTTTTCTTAACCACTTTATAATTGGCCTTTCTTCGCTACTTACTTGTCTTACCCACTTTATTATCGACCTTTCCTCGCTACTTACTTTTCATATCCACTTTATAATTGCTACTTATTTTTCAAGTCACATTTATCTATGGTGTGAATTTAGCGTGCCTTTGTTCACGCTAGATAACGTACTTTTCATTATAAACACGTTAGCATTAACATAAATATAACCTCTGAAGCATCACTAACTATAAACGTATATTTTTGGTTGTATAAGTTACATTTAATTATATATTAGTTACATTTAATTATATATAAGTTACATTTAATTATATATTAGTTACATTTAATTATATATAAGTTACATTTAATTATATATTAGTTACATTTAATTATATATAAGTTACATTTAATTATATATTGATATTCACCTGGATTTCATAGAGTTACTTTCCAATAATGATGAACTATTAATTTCCATCTTATTCATACTTATTTTCTTATAAAACATATATATAATTGCTGAATTTTACTTAAACTTACCCCTTTTAAGGGGAGGTATTTAGTTTGTTCCCTACGTTTTCATCAAGCTTAAAATTACACCGCCTAGACCCCCTTTCAAGATAAATTTGTAAATTTTTCGGTAGAAAAATTTCCCGGCCAGAGGCCGGTTGCTCTTAAATTACAGGCTCGCTATCGCTCGCCAGGAAAAAATCGACACCTCAATGGCACGAAAGGTCTTAAAATTGACATAAATGGGGCTAAATGTCTTAAAATGTCCAAACTACTAGGGCAAACATCTTAAAATCTCAAAAGCAATGGGGCTAAACATAAGGGATAAAGGGGTCCAGACAAAATCTCTCAAGTGGAAATCTCCCCTTAAGCTCTAATACGCGTTTCTGTTCTGTTTTCTGGCTACTATTAGACGAGTTTATTCAAATTAGTAACTGTATACGGAAGTCAAAGAGTTGATTGAGATAGTATTTACCCTTTTAATACCCACAGATCCTTTCTAAGCTGCATAAAATTGTCTAATGATAGCCACAATTGACTGCTAAAACGCGTCAGAGCTTCAAAAGGGTTAAGAGTCAAGAATATATATATCACAGTCACCGAACTTGCAAGGGTTCCCGTTATTTAAATCCGACCTTCCTAGGACGTACAGGACGAATGGAAGCCTTTCAGGGCATGTGTACACGGACAGGTCAACGCACGCAGGTACACACGAGAAGGTATACGCACACGAGAAGGTATACGCACACGATAGGTATACATAGGTGGATAATGAACGCACATAGGTGGAGAAGGTGAACGCGGCCAGTTAAGGGAGCCCACCTCGCTTTTTTTCCTCTTTTTCTCCCTTTCTCTATGGCTTGTATCCATTCGGCCCCATTCAGCCTAATATTTTAAGACATTTACCCCCATCCAGGTGTCAATATTTTCCTGGCGAGCGGTAGCGAGCCAGCATATACATATTTTTGTTTTGACAGCAAGCTAAATTTGTACATTTTTCGATAGAAAAAAAGTCTCCGGCGATGCAGGATTTCTCCATACAATGCTGGCTCGCTATCGCTCGCCAGGAAGAAATCGACACCTGGAAGGGGATAAACGTCTTAAAACAGTAGGCTGAATGGGGCCGAATGGATACAAGCCAAAGAAAGAGGGAGAGAAAGAGAAACAAGGCGAGGTGAGCTCCCTTAAGACACACGGGCGATGAATGCAAAGTGGTACTGCGGTGTACACAAATTGCAAACCATACACGGGGAAGTATACACACACACGTATACACAGTCCAGTAGTCCACCCCAGAGGTACTCCTTGCTTGTGTGCGTATGCTTGTGTGTGTGTGTGTGCCTGTGTGTATTTTCATCTACCCCTGGTACTGTTGGCGGAGCTGCGCACTACACCCAGGATTCTCTGCGCAACTCTCTCATAACTCTATCTCACTGGCCTAGATTTAAGTTTTAGTCTAATATTCTTTTTTCATGATCAAGTTAGAATACACTTGTGAATTTAGATCGATTTATTTTTCATTTATTTACAAGGATTTGGTTAGGGGAAAGCCGGATGTGTTTTTCTTCTACGATATACGTTACCTATTATCTAGGTGTCTCAAAAAGAATATTTGGCCTTTTTTCCATATTTTCGCACATTGCACATCCGATCGTGATAAAGACAAACATCCTCGCACAGTACACTTGTAAGTAGACAACCAAATTGGCGAAATCGATGAACAACACAGCTCTGAATTCTTGCTGACGCATAGCACCCGTTCACCTTTGCCGTGTCTCGCCAGCACAGGCACTGCCGCGTGTTTTCTACCTGATCCTGTGCCTCACTTTCACAGGATGTACAGTCGTGGCCAGAAGTACATGTACACCATTGCATGTTGGACAAGAGATGGTCAATATTGCCCCGATGTTTGATATTTATGGCTCAATCAGTGTATTTTAATGTTATTTCCTGCTTCCCCTTCCTTCCTTGGAGCTTATGGCTGCAGGTGTGTCTGTACAGGTCAGACTGCAGGTGCGGGCTGTACCTGGTGAGGGAGGGACAGGAGCGAGGTACTGGTGCCGTGCGTCCTTCAGCTTACACCTCTACACTGACACTCGCTCTCATATTTCGTCATTACAATTCCACGTGTCGCAATGCAGCTGTGCTCTCGACCGTGGCCGCCAGAAACCCCGTGTGCTTGTATGATACGTTTTCCTGGCCAAGCACACGATCGTCGTCACGGCGCGATGTTCACTGTTCGCATTTGTGAGCGCCTCTGGGGACCCTGTAGCCTCTGCTTTGTTTGCCAGCACCCTCCCAAAGAGGCCGAGACACCCTGCATGGGGCCCCCTGCCTGGCTCACACCTCGTACGTACTAGATTCATGCAGGATCGTCATCTCGCTGGTCATGCTAATCGATATCTGAAGTTGAGGTGGGTGGACCCGGGAGTACCTTCCGCACATTCCCAGGAGGACGATTCGCACTGGTGCAAAATGAGTAGTTTGTGGTGAGTGCACGAGGAGGCACGCCTGCCTGGGCCGCCGGCTGCTCACCAACACACTGTGTAACGCACACGGCGCCTCCCTCAAGCAGACAAGCAACACCTTATCAGTAGGAGGAGGAGGTGCCGATAACCTCATTATCTCCGCACCGCTATACTCGTTAACGGATCATCATGACGAATTTTGTCGCTATTCGTCCTGCTATGAGAGGCATGTGGACCGTGTTGGCTCCCAAGGTGCACTGGCAAGCAAGAGCTGTGCTTGACGTCTGCATGCACGCTCCTCCCCCCACCCCCTCTCTTGCAGCGCTCTCTTCTGCCTGATGCGCACCAAATGCATTTCCCAGCCTATTACCTTTGCATTACCTTTTCCACACCGGCACTCCAATCGCTGTAGGGCACACGAATAACTATAGATCTATTATATTGCCTGCAGTGCTTGAACGACTGTGCTTGCCTCGCAGCTCTTCTCCTTCTCCCACCCCGTGCCTGCCTGCCTCCCAACTGAGCCCCACTGCTTGATTCATATCGTGCATGGCAGGCCAGCACCCAGGTTGCTTTAAAACCTTCGATCGTTGGCGCCCGGTCTGGCTGTGCCTGGCCCTTGGTCGCGTACCCACACCTTGTCGGAGGTCGCGGCGATGGTGTACTCTCACTCGCACGCACTCACACACACACTTAAGCGATCATTGCACTCACCGTACTCACGCACACACACTCACCACATATACGGACTGACTCACACACTGCATTCTCTTACGTACATTCACTGCATTCACTCATATTCACTTATCCACCACTGTTATTCACCCACAGCATTCATGTATTGCATTCATTCACCCACCGTATTTTCCCACTGCACTAACTCACACGACCACCATATTCATTCATCCACAGTAGTCCCTCAACTATACATACTAATACGTCCTTAATTCTAGATTCGAACTACTTTTCACATCAATGTTGCACTTTAATGATTCGTACTACGTTCCACATATACCTTATATCGTACAAATTCGGACGAAAAAAAAAACTACGGATTTCCCAGAGCACTACAATCCATCTCGTTAATAATTTATCGATAATTATCAATACTATATTTTTCACTAACGAAGCTTCCACTCTCACTGCTCAATTCCTAATAAAATTAATCCCCGCTGTTAAAAGAAGACATATCGCTGAAAGGGACGCAATTTAGAAGGACCAACACATTTATCGTCAAAAGTGTATTAATCGACATTATCTACTGAATAATAAAGGGCAGTATTGAGTTAAAGTATTGAGTTAAAGTATTGAGTTAAAGTATTGCTGTTTTCTGGATTTTAAGTATTGATCCTGCTGAGTGCGTTGGGAGTGAAGAGGGAGGGAAGGGGGAGGGGGGAGAAGAGAGTGAGAGAGCTGAGGGATGGGGGAAAGGGGGGAGGGGCTCATGGTAAGGGAGGTGAGAGGGAGGGGGCAAAGAGCAGGGGTTTTGTGTGCTTGTATGTTTGGAGGGGGAGGAGAGAGTGAGATGAGGGGGCGGAGTGTATGGAGAGAGGGAGGTGAAGTGAGTGAGGGGAAGGGAGTGGGGAGGGGGAGCTACAAACATGGCATATATTGAGAATGAGGAGAGATGGGAGGTGAGGACATGGATGAATGGGGAGAGGAGGAGAGGGATGAGGAGTGGGAAAGGGGCCGAGGGGGCGGGGATATGTGGGGGGGGATACTGGTGGGGAAGGGGGCGGAGAATAGAAGAGGGGTGTGTTTTGGAGGCACATGGGGGGAGATGTGGGAGGGGTGATAGGCTGGTAGCGAAGTATGTGTGTACGATGAGGGGGAGGGGGTGGCAGTAGGCAAAAATCTGTGTATGTACTGTGTGTGCGTGTGTGCTTGCTTGTGCCTGTGATTGACTAGGGGATAAAAGGGGGGAATGGAAGGCTAAAAGTAGTGTGTGGTGTATCGTGTGTGGTTGGGGGGGGATACTGGGGAGGGGGATGGCTACAAGCAGTGTGAGCGATAGGGGGAGGGGGGGGGAAGGGGTACAGGGACATGCAAGGGGAGGGGGGATACGCAAGCTAAGAGTGGGGGAGGGAGGGGGGGGAAGGGGGCGGTCCATCCTCTGCCTGATAATGTGGGTCGTGAGAGGCCTGATGGAAGGTGCGTGTTATGAGGCTGAATTATTGTCTTATAGCTTGGACTGCGAGAGTACTTTTAAACCCACTCCAACAGCTTCCTCTCTCTCCAACACCCCTTCTCCCCTCTCTACACTCTTCAGAAAAATAGGAAAAGTCGAATGTAGATGCGAGGTGCCGTTGTAAAGGCTTATCCCTCAATAAAAAATAGGAAAAGTCGAATGTAGATGCGAGGTGCCGTTGTAAAGGCTTATCCCTCAATACCTTCATCTGATCTGATCAAAGTAAACCCCTTTCAGCATACGATGAGGCTTTTCTTTCTCATATTCTATCTATCGCTGCTCGATTTTATTCAGCTTAGGAACTAGGAAGGTCTTGAGGGAGTAAAATGTTTAAGGGGGGATGGTTCACTTTTTGGGCGATTTTTGCATGTATTCATAAATTGTTCTAGTTTCCTCGCTAGACCTCCATCAAATTAAAAAAAAAAAAAACATCCATTAGATCCCGCCTTCTAGATTAAGTTGTAAATTTTTCGGTAGAAAAATTTCCCGGCCGAAGGCCGGGAAATTACTCCCCCTTGACCCCCTTTCAAGATAAATTTGTACATTTTTCGGTAGAAAAATGTCCCGGCCGAAGGCCGGTTCCCCTTAAATTACAGGCTCGCTATCGCTCGCCAGGAAAAAATCGACACCTAAATGGCACGAATGGTCTTAAAATTGACAGAAATGGGGCGAGGGTTCTTAAAATCGCCAAACTAATGGGGCAAGCGTCTTTAAATCTCACAAGCAATGGGGCTAAACATGAGGGAGAATGAGGCTCAGAAAAAAATCCTCCCGGTGGAAATCTCCCCTTAACTAGTGGTGAATCCCAGTCATTTATTTGGCACGGTTCATCAAAATAGTTCACCTGTTTATCATACAATTTCACCTCCCAAAATTAACCAGAAATTCACGTTCCCGACGACGGTACTACATGTCCCTAGAGACTTGATGCGGTGAAAATCGAAAGTTTTTATAATTATAGGTTAAGGACACACTTTATAGTTTCAAGAACATTGGGTACGGTGACAGTGATTTACCTTTCTAACTGGTGTAGTTTGATGGGTTTATTTCCACCAATATACCTTTAAGGGGAGGTTTTTAGTTAGTTCGCTAGACCTCCATCAAGCTTAACATTACAGCCCCTAGACCCCCTTTCAAGATAAATTTGTAAATTTTTCGGTAGAAAAATGTCCGATTCCTCTTAAATTACAGGCTCGCTATCGCTCGCCAGGAAATATCGACACCTAAATGGCACGAAAAGTCTTAAAATTGACAGAAATGGGGCGAAAGTTCTTAAAATCGCCAAACTAATGGGGCGAACGTCTTATAATATCAAAAGCAATGGGGCTAACCATGAGGGAGAAAGGGGTCAAGAAAAAAAAATCCCTCAAGTGGAAATCTCCCCTTAAGTTGGTAGATGATTATAGACGCTGTACAATACAGTACACCCCTCTCATACCCATAAGTTTTTAGTTATTTTTATATCTTGTATTCTTTACTATATTTGTGTTATTTATATAAGAGTGTAGGCTATTAACCCTCTCCGACATATTTATTATTGCTAATCTGGTAACCTCTGCGTCATATGAGTCTGAAGGGGTTAAACAAACTTGAGGACTGTCAGGGAAATGCAATAGTTTTATATATATATATATATATATATATATATGAGGGTGGTTGAGTGACGTACCACTGTCACTGTCAGACAACACATGCGTGCAACTTAAGTGCAACAGCAATTATCGTACATACAAACATTTTGACTCCTTCAGTATGCAATGACATTTGTATATTATTGTTGTCCATTATATATTTTATTTGTACTAGCAGGGGTACCCGGCGTTGCCCGGGTAATAATACTGTACCACCATAATCACCATCACTACTACTACCATAATCACCATCATCAATCACTACTACCACAATCATCACAATACTACTACTACCATAATCACCGGCCTCGACCTCCCTGTGCCTCATTAAACGGCGACCTCGATTTCGGTCGCTAAATGACCTCCGATTTTGGATCTGACCTCATCCGTACCCCCATTTTGGGGGGCTGCGAACAATTTTCGTTCCATACACCTTTTCGATCGGAGGCCTCCTTCTGCCCCAAACGGCCATTTTTTTCATTTGTTTCAATTTCGGCCTCGAAACGACCTCCGATCGTGGCCTCGCCCCCTCTGTGACCTGACCCAGGTCAATTGGCACCCACATGCAAAGTTTCAGCTCCCCAGGTCCAAAACTGCGGCCGCCTATTAAGAACGCACAGACAGACAAACAGACAGACACACGAACTGATTTAATAATATAGATAGATAGATAGATATGAAGCAACTCTGTCTACGTATTGTGAAAGCCTGGCATTCTTCAGGCAAGGCCGATTTTTTTTTTTTTTTTTTTTTTTATACAAACAGTTAAGGGGAGGTTTTTAGTTTGTTCCCTAAGTTTTCATCAAGCTTAAAATTACACCCCCTAGACCCCCTTTCAAGATAAATTTGTACTCCGGCCGGAGGCCGATTGCTCTTAAATTACAGGCTCGCTATCGCTCGCCAGGAAAAAAATGACACCTTAATGGCACGAAATGCCTTAAAATTGACAGAAATGTGGCAAAATGTCTTAAAATGTCCAAACTACTAGGGCGAACGTCTTAAAATCTCAAAAGCAATGGGGCTAAACATGAGGGAGAAAGGGGTCCCGAAAAAAATCCCTCCAGGTGGAAATCTCCCCTTAAGACAAATCACTATCAATATACTCAAGGATCACATATACCTCTTTTTCATACCCATTTCATACCCTAAAGTTTTTACAGTGTATGTTAGTACTTTTTGCTTCACATCTTATCAGCATCATGTTACCATTCCTCTTTCTACATGGCATACATACATATATATATTTATTTTTGTTTATGAATTATGTATCTTGGCTGTACACATAACGTGGCTGTATTTTACCATCATGAAGTGAGCAATGTATTATATTGTTTATGTAGATGGAAACTTTTATCCCCTACAAAGATAATGATCAAGTAAGTTGAGATAGTTCGAAGCCTATCAATTGTTGGAAGCCCATTTGGAACAATAGAATCGTCTAATGGTAGCCAGATTAAAGTTAAAAAGACGTCTAATAGTAGCCAGATTAAAGTTAAAAAGACGTCTAATAGTGGCCAGATTAAAGTTAAAAAGACGTCTAATAGTAGCCAGATTAACGTTAAAAAGACGTCTAATAGTAGCCAGATTAAAGTTAAAAAGACGTCTAATAGTAGCCAGATTAAAGTTAAAAAGACGTCTAATAGTAGCCAGATTAAAGTTAAAAAGACGTCTAATAGTGGCCAGATTAAAGTTAAAAAGACGTCTAATAGTAGCCAGATTAAAGTTAAAAAGACGTCTAATAGTAGCCAGATTAACGTTAAAAAGACGTCTAATAGAGGCCAGATTAAAGTTAAAAAGACGTCTAATAGTGGCCAGATTAACGTTAAAAAGACGTTGCCGGTACAGAATGGGTTTAAGGGGAGGTATTTAGTTTGCTCCCTAGACCTCCATCAAGCTTAAAATTACACCCCCTTGAGTCCCTTTCAAGATAAATTTGTACATTTTTCGGTAGAAAAATTTCCCGGCCAAAGGCCGGTTCCTTTTAAATTACAGGCTCGCTATCGCTCGCTGGCATAAAATCGACACCTGAATTGCACGAAAGGTCTTAATATGGGGTGAAAGTTCTTAAAATCGCTAAACTAATGGGGCAAACGTTTTATAATATCAAAAGCAATGGGGCTAAACATGAGGGAGAAAGGGATCAAGCAAAAAATCCCTCAAGTGGAGACCTCCCCGTAAGTGGAGACCTGCCCTTAAGTCATACATGCACAGTTGCACACATACGGTACAGTCGGTCTAATAAGTGATGTCTCGGCACCAAGTATATTTTGATCAATAATTGGTAACCACAATATTTAAGCTTAATTTATTCATTTCGAGTGTGATATACAAACATCTTCCTACAGCTTACCCATGCTATTCAACATCTGACAGACATTAATACAGCACAGAGCGAGCCAAACATCACATATTAGGTCGATTGTACGGTCGCGCTAATAAGTCATGTCCCAGCTGTCATCACGTTTGGCTTGCTCTGTGCTGTATTAATGTCTGTCAGATGTTGAATAGGGTGGGTAAGTGTAGGAACATGTTTGTATATTTCACTCGATATGAAGAAATGAAGCTTAGACATTGCTGATACCAATTATTAATCAAAACATACTTGGTGCCGAGACATCACTTATTAGCGCGACTGTACATACACGCGGGAAAGGGAGCAATTAAAGCCATGCAATCTGTTTGTATTCGCCAGACCTATGCTAATAATGTCACTTGTATAAAATCCACCATGAATTATTGCACATCATCTTGCACCAATAACCAACATCCCACACCCTAATTATGCATAGTTTCACCTTCCTTGAACACCATCCATACCACTTGCAACTCACCCATACCATCCATGCACTCAGTCCATACCATCCACACACCACTCTCTCTCTCTCACTCGGAGATAAATAACCTACCTCACGGTCGAAATTGCTACCTACTCAAAGCACAACTTCCACACAACACATCCATTCCTTCACACACACACACATACATACGCAAAAACACACACACACACACATACTGACACACTGCCACACACACACATACTGACACACTGCCACACACACATACAAAGTGACATACACACACCAGCACATACACACTATTATATAAATGCACATACATCTGTAAGTAAAGACAGACACACTGACACACACAGGCTGACACATCGTACCCCCCCCCCCCCATCACACACACACACACACACACACACAGTCTCACCCATATACTCTCTCTCTCTCTGTACCGTCACTGCTGTTATGGTAGAAGGTCCACAGTTTTAAGGGGAGATTTCCACTTGAGGGATTTTTTTCTTGACCCCTTTCTCCCTCATGTCTAGCCCCATTGCTTTTGAGATTTTAAGACGTTCGCCCCATTAGTTTGGCGATTTTAAGTATTTACGCCCCATTCAGTCAATTTTAAGACCTTTTGTGCCATTTAGGTGTCGATTTTATCCTGGCGAGCGATAGCGAGCCTGTAATTTAAGAGTAACCGGCCTTCGGCCGGGACATTTTTCTATCGAAAAATTTACAAATTTATCTTGAAAGGGGATCAAGGGGGTGACATTTTTAGATTGCTGGAGGAGTAGGAAACAAACTAAAAACCTCCCCTTAACCCTCTGCTCTCATTATATTTAAACTCGTTATTATTTTTGGCACGGGTTGCTTAACAGTGTCTGGTCTGACGTCTTGGGGGGGGTTATAATATTTTGTTTAATTATTTTTGAAGACTGTGCTTTACCTATTTTCGAACCCTATAATTTAGTTTGTGCCCTACGTTAACGACCCCTCTCAACCTGCCTCAAAGCTCAAAAATGCCCACTCATAATCCCTTCAAGCGAAATGTCTAAATGTTTCGATAGCAATGGCCGCCTAGGCCTATTTTCTCTAAAATGCAGGCTGGCTATCGCTTTCCAGATTTTTTTTTTTTTTTAAATACTATACCTGAATGGGATGCAGGTTAAGGGGAGGTTTTCAGTTTGTTTCCTACTCCTCCAGCAATCTAAAAATGTCACCCCCTTGACCCCCTTTCAAGATAAATTTGTACATTTTTCGGTAGAAAAATTTCCCGGCCGAAGGCCGGTTACTCTTAAATTGCAGGCTCGCTATCGCTCGCCAGGATAAAATCGACACCTAAATGGCACAAAAGGTCTTAAAATTGACAGAATGGGGCGTAAATTCTTAAAATCGCCAAACTAATGGGGCGAACGTCTTAAAATCTCAAAGGCAATGGGGCTAGACATGAGGGAGAAAGGGGTCAAGAAAAAAATCCCTCAAGTGGAAATCTCACCTTAATATTATTTGCAAACTAATGGGGTGAAACGTGTTAGATTTTCAAAACTGATGAAGCGTAACAGGGAGTAAGTAGGGTTAAGGGTAGATTTCCACTTGAGGGACTCCTTTCTCCCTCATGTTTAGCCCCATTACTTTTCGAATTTTAAGACGTTCGCCCAATTATTTTGACGATTTTAAGAACTTTCGACACATTTCTGTCAATTTTAAGACCTTTCGTGCCATTTAGGTGTAGATTTTATCCTGACGAGCGATAGCGAGTTTGTAATTTAAGAGGAACCGGGCTTTCAGCCGGGACATTTTTCTACCGAAAAATGTACAAATTTATCTTGAAAAGGGCTCAAGGGGTGTAATCTTAAGCTTGATGAATATCTAGAGACCAAACTAAAAACCTCCCCTTAAACTGGTGTCATACGAACCCCTTTTCCAGTAAGGTTTCTATTTCACAATACAAATGTTATAAGATTTCACCCACTTCATATATTCTAACCTTCACACTATATAAATGTTATAAGATTTCACTCACTTCATATATTCTAACCTAAACACTATATATATATGTTATAAGATTTCACCCACTTCATATATTCTAACCTTCACACTATATAAATGTTATAAGATTTCACCCACTTCATATATTCTAACCTAAACACTATATATATGTTATAAGATTTCACCCACTTCATATATTCTAACCTTCACACTAGTATATATGTTATAAGATTTCACCCACTTCATATTCTAACCTTCACACTAGTATATATGTTATAAGATTTCACCCACTTCATATATTCTAACCTTCACACTAGTATATATGTTATAAGATTTCACCCACTTCATATATTCTAACCTTCACACTAGTATATATGTTATAAGATTTCACCCACTTCATATATTCTAACCTAAACACTATATATATATATGTTATAAGATTTCACACATTTCATATATATTTATATATATTTTTTCTATATCCCAACTACTCGTAAGAAAAGTAAAGAGAGAGAGAGAGAGAGAGAGAGAGAGAGAGAGAGATTGAGAGAGATTGAAAGTAAGAGTTAGGTTGCAAGAGACTCCAATCTCACAATATACAGCATATCGAAAATATACTCGCCTTCAAGTCAAGCAAACCAATCCCTCAGTAAAACACAATACAAAAACGAACCCATTCTTAGTAGGCTAGTGGGTGATTGTCAAATTAGTACACGTTATCTATTAGTACACGTTATCTATTAGTATACGTTATCTATTAGTACACGTTATCTATTAGTACATGTTATCTATTAGTACACGTTATCTATTAGTACACGTTATCTATTAGTACATGTTATCTATTAGTACACGTTATCTATTAGTACACGTTATCTATTAGTACACGTTATCTATTAGTACAAGTTATCTATTAGTACAAGTTATCTATTAGTACACGTTATCTATTAGTACACGTTATCTATTAGTACACGTTATCTATTAGTACACGTTATCTATTAGTACACGTTATCTATTAGTACACGTTATCTATTAGTACACGTTATCTATTAGTACAAGTTATCTATTAGTACAAGTTATCTATTAGTACACGTTATCTATTAGTACACGTTATCTATTAGTACACGTTATCTATTAGTACACGTTATCTATTTATTGCCTTCCAACGCTTTTGTAAGTTGGTATTTTGGAGATGGTGCAGTGTTCGATTTCATTGGATCAATATTTTATTCTCATTTGCACTTTCGATTCGTACTCCAGCCCTTATTGATCAGTTAGAAGCACAGTTTCTCTCTCTCTCTCTCTCTCCTTTCTCTCTCTCCTTACCCTCTTCCTTCATTATTTCTTTCCCTCTTTCTTTCTCCCCCTCTCCTCTCCCACTCTTCCTCGCCCTTTTGCTCTCCCCCCCCCCCTCCTCCCCCTACTTACCCCCCTCTCTCTCCCCCCTCCCCCCACATCCCTTTCTCCTTCATTCACTCTTCGTTCTCCACCACTCGTTTGTACCCTCTCTCTCTCTCTCTACTTCTTCTTTTCTATCCTTTCCTTCAACTTTTCTTTTCTATCGGATATGCCATCTCTACTAGAATTAAGTCCTGACCACCTCGTTTGGATCGTAAGGTCTGTGTGGCCAGTGTATCTATGCAAATCTATGTAAATCTATGTAAATCTCTCTCTTCTCTTCTCTTCTCTCTCTCTCTTCTCTCTCTCTCTCTCTCTCTCTCCCCCACCATGACACACGAGAGCCACATATACACACCATTTACACACACACCTGCACCTGCACCCCATCTCTCTCACATTTCTATAATTCATATATCTCTGGTGCTATGACATCAAGGTTAAGGGGAGCTATGGCGCTTTTATAGACCACCTTCTCCCTCATCTTTAGCCCCATTATTTTGTCGATTTTATGAACTTTCGCCCCATTCCTGTCAATTTTAAGACCTTTCCTGCCATTTAGGTGTCGATTTTTTCCTGGCGAGCGATAGCGAGCCTGTAATTTAAGAGGAACCGGCCTTCGGCCGGGCCATTTTTCTACCGAAAAATGTACAAATTTGTCTTGAACGGAGGTCTAGGGGGCGTCTTTTTAAGCTTGATGGAGGTCTAGCGAGGAAACTAGAAAAATTATAAATAAATGAAAAACTCGACCAAAAAGTGAAGGATCCGCCCTTAAGGGGGGGGGGGTAGCTATTCTGGACCCCCTTCTCCCTCATGTTTAATTCCCCTTCTTATGAGATTTTAAGACGTTTGTTCTATTAATATGGCGATTTAAAGACCTTTCACCCAATGTCTTCGTCAATATTAAAACCTTTCGTGCAATTTAGGTTTCTATTTGGTTTCTGACGAGCGATAGCGAGCTTCCGGCCGGGATATTTTTCTATCGAAAAATGTACCAATATATTTTGAAGAGGGGTCTTGGGTTGTATTGTATGCTTGCTAGAGGTCTATGGAGGAGACTAGACCATTACTAAAAATATTATGAAATACGCAAATAAGTCTCCCCTCAAACCCATTTGACAGACCTTCCACGATAGATCAGTCTGTTGGAGCCTTGTTGACACCGCACCAGCTCCAGAATAGAACCAGTGAATTAAGGGAGGTTTTTAGTGTTTCCTAGACTTCCATCAAGCTTGAAACTACACCCCCATGACCCCCTTTCAAGATAAATGTGTACATTTTTCGGTAGAAAAATGTCCCGGCCGAAGGCCGGTTCCTCTTAAATTACAGGCTCGCTATCGCTCGCCAGGAAAAAATCGACACCTAAATGGGACGAAAGGTCTTAAAAGTGGCATAAATGGGGTGAAAGTTCTTAAAATCGCCAAACTAATGGGGCGAACGTCTTAAAATCTCAAAAGCAATGGGGCTAAAGATGAGGGAGAAAGGGGTAAAGAAAAAAATCCCTCAAGTGGAAATCTCCCCTTAATAGTTTGTGTCAAGCCGCTTTCACACGAGCGCTTTTTCCGTCAATTTTACATGAGCAAGTTTTTTCTCGTATTTATTTCGGGACATTTTCGCACTGGTATCGGTAACTAGACTGAAGGTAGATTATGTTAGGCGGCTGAATTCTGATAAAGTGTCATTTCTTAAGCTTCCAGACCACAATTGCTCGTAAAAATTGCTCGAAAAAGGCTCGTGTGACTCCGGCTTTAATGCTATTATTGTTTCTTGCTCGTATTTCAAATAAGCTTGTACAAAAGTGGCTCCATAATTCTGATCAGCATGGCTACATCAACATTGTCGTCAATTTGATCAAGATCCACATGATGCAGACTTGTGCACGCTCTTCAGTCATAATATCCCCTCAGACTTTGAGCACCAACAGCTTTAAGGGGAGGTATTTAGTTAGTTCCCTAGACCTCCATCAAACTTAAAATTACACCCCCTTGAGTCCCTTTCAAGATAAATTTGTACATTTTTCGGTAGAAAAATGTCCCGGCCGAAGGCCGGTTCCTCTTAAATTACAGGCTCGCTATCGCTCGCCAGGATAAAATCGACACCTGAATTGCACGAAAGGTCTTAATATGGGGTGAAAGTTCTCAAAATAGCTAAACTAATGGGGGCAAACGTTTTATAATATCAAAAGCAATGGGGCTAAACATGAGGGAGAAAGGGGTCAAGAAAAAAATCCCTCGAGTGGAGATCTCCCCTTAATCCTCCTGTTGGTAAGTCTATTTCGAACAAGTTTGGTATAAAGTTTCAGAGATCTGGTGGCACAAGTAGACCACAATCATAACTCTCTCTCGTTCTCTCTCTCTCTCTCGTTCTCTCTCTCGTTCTCTCTGTCTTTCTCTCTCGTTCTCTCTCTCTCTCTTTCTCTCTCTCTCGTTCTCTCTCTCTCTCGTTCTCTCTCTCTCTCTCTCTCTCTCTCTCTCTCTCTCTCTCTCTCTCTCTCTTCCTCTCTTTCTCTCTCCACCCTACCTATAAATAACCAATGAAGAACGTTTAGTAAAAGGTCAGTGTAACCTGTCGTTCGTAGTACAAGGACCCCAACTCCCTCAAGGTCGATGCTATGGTGGACACATGTTGGTCTTCTGGGTCCTCTTAGGCGAGTATTATCAATAATATATATAATTATTATTATTATTATTATTATTATTATTATTATTATTATATGAAGATGGAGGTTGATGTGAGATCGGATCTTTTTTTTTTTTTTTTTTTTTTTTTTTTTTTTTTTTTTTTTTTTTGGATATCAGCGGAGTTTGGGGCCGTGTGTTAAGGGGGGTGACCTGCATTTTGTTATTTCTGTCCTTTTCTCTCTGGCTTGTATCCATTTGGCCCCATTCAGCCAACTATTTAAGACATTTATCCCCATCTACGTGTATTAAACCCTTCTGTACCGGGACGTCTATATAATTTCATTCTAGCTATATTTAGAACATTTTTAGCAGTTTAAGAAGGATATAATTATGGTAGCAAAAAAAGTTAAGTGAGATAGTTCGAAGCCTTTTAATTGCTCGAGGCTCTATTTAAATGGAATAAAATCTTCTAATAGTAGCCAGCATGAAGTTAACCCTCTCCGACATATGACGCGATTTCGAGCGTATTAGGGATACTTTAAAGCCTTTGTTACCATCAGGGGTATTTAGAAACCTTTAGTTTAGTTACTTCAACCTCTGCAGTTGTCTTTGAGTTAGCTGTGTTGAGCCTATTGGGGATACTTTAAAGCCTTTGTTACCATCAGGGGTATTTAGAAACCTTTAGTTTAGTTACTTCAACCTCTGCAGTTGTCTTTGAGTTAGCTGTGTTGAGCCTATTGGGGATACTTTAAAGCCTTTGTTACCATCAGGGGTATTTAGAAACCTTTAGTTTAGTTACTTCAACCTCTGCAGTTGTCTTTGAGTTAGCTGTGTTGAGCCTATTGGGGATACTTTAAAGCCTTTGTTACCATCAGGGGTATTTAGAAACCTTTAGTTTAGTTACTTCAACCTCTGCAGTTGTCTTTGAGTTAGCTGTGTTGAGCCTATTGGGGATACTTTAAAACCTTTGTTACCATCAGGGGTATTTAGAAACCTTTAGTTTAGTTACTTCAACCTCTGCAGTTGTCTTTGAGTTAGCTGTGGGCAGAAAACTAACTTTGGGGAGGTAATTATAAGAGCGAGAGAACTCTATTTCTTATTGCTAATCTGGCAACCTCTGCGTCATAAATGCGTGAAAGGGTTAATTGCTCGAGGCCCTATTTAAATGGAATAAAAGCATGAAGTTAATAAGACGTCTCCGGAACAGAAGAGATTCATAAGGCATTAAGGGGAGATTTCCACTTGAGGGATTTTTTTCTTGACCTCTTTCTCCCTCATGTCTAGCCCCATTGTTTTTGAGATTTTAAGACGTTTGCCCCATTATTTTGACGATTTTAAGAACTTTCAACCCATTTCTGTCAATTTTAAGACCTTTTGTGCCATTTAGGTGTCGATTTTATCCTGACGAGCGATAGCGAGCCTGTAATTTAAAAGGAACCGGCTTTCAGCCGGGACATTTTTCTACCGAAAAATGTACAAATTTATCTGGAAAGGGGCTCAAGGGGGTGTAATCTTAAGCTTGAAGGATATCTAGGGACCAAACTAAAAACCTCCCCTTAAAGTGTGGTAAAATGATAAAACCGAACCCTCGAAGGTTCATTCGATAAATACGAGACCTCGCAGAGTTAAAGGTTACCGAAATACCTACATTCCCGAGGTTGAGAGAGAAAATATAAAGTTTCCCTCTGTTGAACACAATTTTTCTTCCAAGAAACCTGATATTTTCCTCGCCCAGACTCAGATAGCAGCCCCTTCAGTGTCTCTCCTTCTTTCTCTATCCTACTTTCCAAGCCAAAGGTGTTATATATATATATATGCACAACACACTTATTTGCTCCTGCGTTCCCACATTCGAATCAACAAACTCATTTGCACCTGCGTTCCCACATTCGAATCCTCTAAATTTATAACATCCTGGCTCAAACTTTCCTGTCACTCTCAAACTAAATATTTCTGCTGTCTATCTCTCCCCTACTCCACTGACCTTCCCAAACCCTTTGAATATGTGAATTATGAAGTGGAACTCATCCTATCAACTTCTCCTTTCTCTGATATCAACATCTTAGGAAATATGAAGATGAATAATATCTCTCATTTCACTGACCAAACTGATGAATAAGCTTACTTTTTGTTTTATCCTAAATTATATAGAGCAGTTAGTTCAGCACACTACTCATATCCCTGACCGGCTTGGAGACAGACCCATTATCCTTGACATATTTATAACCTCTGTTCCTTCTGGTTACAAACACCATAAATCCTTTCTATCCGTTTGGCTCCTCCAATCACAACCTTATCTCTGTTACCGGTCCTATCCAGCCACTTTACTTCCTCGTCTTTCCCATTCTGATGGCACCACCATCAATTCTTCTTCTGCTGAAGTCTTTGCTAAACCGTTCACTAAAACCTCTACCTTGGATGATTCTGATGCCATTCCTCCCTCTCCACCTCTCTTTGCAAAAACTTCCACTAAAAACTCTACCTTGGATGATTCTGATGCCATTCCTCCCTCTCCACCTCTCTTTGCAAAAACTTCCACTAAAAACTCTACCTTGGATGATTCTGATGCCATTCCTCCCTCTCCACCTCTCTTTGCAAAAACTTCCACTAAAAACTCTACCTTGGATGATTCTGATGCCATTCCTCCCTCTCCACCTCTCTTTGCAAAAACTTCCACTAAAAACTCTACCTTGGATGATTCTGATGCCATTCCTCCCTCTCCACCCCTCTTTGCAAAAACTTCCACTAAAATCTCTACCTGGGATGATTATGATGCCATTCCTCCCTCTCCACTCCCCTCTCCCTTACTTAGGCCCAGTGTCTTAATCTCTTTAAGGGGAGATCTCCACTTGAGGGATTTTTTGCTGGACCCCTTTCTCTCTCATGTTTATCCCCATTGCTTTTTAAATTTTAAGATGCTCGCCCCCTTTAGTTTGTCGATTTTAAGAACTTTCGCCCCATTTCTGTAAATTTTAAGAACTTTCGTGCCATTTAGGTGTCGATATTTTTTCCTGGCGAGCGAAAGCGAGCCTGTAATATAAGAGGAACCGGCCTTCGGCCGGGACATTTTTCTACCAAAAAATTTACAAATTTATCTTGAAATGAGGTATAGGGGGTGTAATTTTAAGCGTGATGGAAGTCTAGGGAACAAACTAAATACCTCCCCTTAAAGGATGAACTTTAGGCTCTCTCTTGGCATACACGAAGGATCACTTATATATTGCTGTGTTATGTTATTAACCCAAATTGCTCGCTGTTAACATCCCCTAATCCTGCCAGGGACACTAGTTCTAGGGCAGAGTTTCCCTTTCCATTTGTCCCTTACCATATCTAAGCTACTGTTGAAGATGTTGAACAGAAGTGGTTTAGAGGGCAAGCAACCTCGACTTAGACCTGTTGTTGCTTGACTTCCTTTGTATTTCTTTGTATATACTCACACTGCAGTCGACATACACACATACAGAGAACACGCATACAAACAGTAAACACACACATATACTGTAAATGCACACACACACACACACACACACACACACACACACACACACACACACACACACACACACACACACACACACACTGTAAACACGCATGCAAACAGTAAACACACACATACTGCAAATGCACACACACACACACACACACCTAAAAATACACTGCCCTTCAAGGCTCGGTACCCGTCCCTCAGAACAATATTGATTGTGGACTATTTCAAAGGTGATATATCTTGGCTTCCTGACATTCCTTTGTGCACATTCGTAAATCACTAACACTAAAGCTCCAACATTCATTATTTATTCAAAATGATTACATTATGTTATCTTAAGTTAGCACAGAATGATGTGTATATTGACTAATTAGGGTTTGTCTGGGATGTAACTCAATTTTCCATTTTCACGATACTCAGCGTGTGGTATTTATTGGTTACTAAATGACTTCACACATACACACACACATAATACCATACACACACACACACACATAATACCAAACACACACACATACACACACACACACACGCACACATAATACCAAACACACACACACATAACACCATACACACACACACACACACACATAATACCACACACACACACACACATAATACCACACACACACACACATAATACCATACACACATGCACACACACACACACACACACACACACACACACACACACGTTGTGACGTCCCATCTGGGGTTGGCAAAAATGGTACAAGGCGAGATGGGTATCATATGGTTCACCTAAGCTGATGGCTACCTAAGCCTTCGGGCGAGACGGTACCGTCTATAGTGAGAATGGTACCATACAGATCCACCCTAAGCCTTCGTTTCCGATGTCGCCAATTGGCTAAAAATACAGACTACACACACATCCACAGCCATTCCAACGATACATATAACACCTACACATATAGGAGGCGGGAAATAACGAGCATGCTCACTCCCGCAATACAACTAAGAGTAAGAACTAGAGTAAGTACACACACACATAACACCATACACACACACACACACACATAATACCACACACACACACACATAATACCATACACACTACAGTACACCACACAAAGTTACCCCGGTAGTCTGACATTGGTATTGATTCATTGGTTGATTGGTATTGCCCTGCTCTATTGGTACCTACAATCTCCCTATATGATTGGTACCTACAATCTCCCTATATGATTGGTACCTACAATCTCCCTATATGATTGGTACCTACAATCTCCCTATGATTGGTACCTACAATCTCCCTATATGATTGGTACCTACAATCTCCCTATGATTGGTACCTACAATCTCCCTATGATTGGTACTTACAATCTCCCTATATGATTGGTACCTACAATCTCCCTATATGATTGGTACCTACAATCTCCCTATATGATTGGTACCTACAATCTCCCTATATGATTGGTACCTACAATCTCCCTATATGATTGGTACCTACAATCTCCCTATATGATTGGTACCTACAATCTCTCTATATGATTGGTACCTACAATCTCTCTATATGATTGGTACCTACAATCTCCCTATATGATTGGTACCTACAATCTCCATATATGATTGGTACCTACAATCTACCTATATGATTGGTACCTACAATCTCCATATATGATTGGTACCTACAATCTTCTCTATATGATTGGTTACCTACAATCTCTCTATATGATTGGTACCTACAATCTCTCTATATGATTGGTACCTACAATCTCTCTATATGATTGGTACCTACAATCTCTCTATATGATTGGTACCTACAATCTTCCTATATGATTGGTACCTACAATCTTCCTATATGATTGGTACCTACAATCTCCCTATATGATTGGTACCTACAATCTCCCTATATGATTTATTCTACATGTACAGTCGCGCTAATAAGTCATGTCCCAGCTGGCATTACGTTTGGCTTGCTCTGTGCTGTATTAATGTCTGTCAGATGTTGAATAGGGTGGATAAGTGTAGGAAGATGGTTGTACATCTCACTCAGAAAGAAGAAATCATGTGTAAATATTGCTGATACCAATTATTGATCAAAATATAATGGGTGCCGATACATTACTTATTAGCGTGACTGTACAATGCTTCCCTCACAAATTGTAAATATTTATTCAGAAGAGCTGAATAATAAGAAAGTAGATTCTATGCAATATATCCCTCCCGTATGTACAGTCGCGCTAATAAGTGATGTTTCGGCACCAAGTATGTGTTGATCAATAATTGGTATCAGCAATATCTAAGCTTTATTTCTTCATATCAAGTGAAATATACACATGGTTAGCCATGGTTAGCCATCTCTACTAGAATTAAGTCCTGACCACCTCGCTGGGATCGTAAGGTCTATGTGGTCAGTGTATCTATGTAAATGTATTTAAATATATATATATCTCTCTCTCTCTTTCAATCTCTGTCCCTCCCTCTCTTGCTCCTGCATAATCGTCGGTCACGAGACCTGCCAGTGCGGGTGTATTAAAGTGGCAGTCTTGTTCCCGCGAGGTCAGTGGGTCACGAGAGCAGGAAGAGGGAGGGTGTGCAAATTCTTGATGCAGTGGGGGAGGGAAGGGAATTGCGGTTGTGTATGTGAGAGAGAGAGAGAGAGAGAGAGAGAGAGAGAGAGACTGACAGAGAGAGAGAGCGGGAGGAGAAAGAGAGAGAGAGAGAGAGAGAGAGAGAGAGAGAGAGAGAGAAGAGAGAGAGAGAGAGAGAGAGAGAGAGAGAGAGAGAGAGAGAGAGAGAGAGAGAGAGAGAGAGAGAGAGAGAGAGAGAGAGAGAGAGACAGAGAGAGAGAGAGAGAGAGAGAGAGAGAGAGAGAGAGAGAGAGAGAGAGAGAGAGAGAGAGAGAGAGAGAGAGAGAGAGAGAGAGAGACCACTTACACTGTTAAGGGGAGACAGACCGTTTTTCTGGACCCTCTTCTCCCTAATGTTTAGCCCCACTAGTTTTGAGATTATAAGACGTTCGGCCCATTAGTTTGGCAATTTTAACACCTTTCGCCCCATTTCGTTGTCAATTCTAAGACCTTTCGTGCTATTTAGGTGTCGATTATTTCCTAGCGAGCGATAGCGAGCCTGCAATTTTTAGAGGAACCGGCCTTCGGCCGGGAAATTTTTCTACCGAAAAATTTACAAATTGATCTTGAAGGGTGGTCTAGGGGTTGTTTTTCTAAGCTTGATGGAGGTCTAGGGAGGAAACTAAAACAATATATGAATAAATGAATTAAAAGACCAAACAAACGGCCAGTCTCCCCTTAACTATGAGTGTGTGACATATAAACCACACAATATGTAGCCATTCAAATGCCATACAAGTGAATGCATTATAGTAAGTGGTAATGCTATATCAACATTATAGTAAGTGGTAATGCTATATCAACATTATAGTAAGTGGTAATGCTATATCAACATTATAGTAAGTGGTAATGCTATATCCACATTATAGTAAGTGGTAATGCTATATCAACATTATAGTAAGTGGTAATGCTATATCAACATTATAGTAAGTGGTAATGCTATATCAACATTATAGTAAGTGGTAATGCTATATCAACATTATAGAATGCATATAAGAGTATATTATACGCAGTACCACTTTGGCTACAGTGTATCCAAGTGTAAATTGGACACGCAACTCTTACAGCATAGGACCTTGGTGACCCTGGTCTCTGGGTCTTCTCCTGGATGACCTAGATGTGTGTGAATTTGTATTTTGTCTTTGTATGTTCGTTATTTTCTGTTGTGTTTTGTGTTGTCCCTATTCTGGCTCTGTCTTGAGTCGGCCACCCCCAAAAATAAAATACAAAATGAAAATATGAAAATAGGAAAAGTGGGGATTGGGCCTGAGTAAATAGATAGATAGATAGATAGAATAGGACTTGCGATCCATGCGAAGTAGTCGTGATTATATAAAGGAAGGCAAGCAACAACAGATCTATTTATCCACAGTAGGGTGCGTGTTGGAGGTTAAGGAATTGAGAAAGGGATAGGGGAAGAGAGGTTAGGGATTCTGAATGGGATAAGGGAAGGATGGTTAGGGATTGGGACAGGGATAGGGGAAGGAAAGTTAGGGATTGAAACGGATAGAGAAAGATTAGGGATTGGGAAAGGGATAGAGGAAGGAAGGTTAGGGAATGGGATAGGTTAAGGAAAGTTAGGGATTGAAACGGATAGAGAAAGATTAGGGATTGGGAAAGGGACTGGGAAGGAAGATTAGGGATTGGGATAGGTTAAGGAAAGTTAGGGATTGAAAACATGCTAGAGAAAGATTGGGGATTGGGAAAGGAATAGCGGAAGGAAGGTTAGGGATTGGTAATGGGATAAGGCAAGAAGGAAGGCTAGGGATAGGGGAAGGAAAGTTAGGGATTGAAACGGATAGAGAAAGATTAGTGGATTGGGAAAGGTGATAGCGGAAGGAAGGTTAGGGATTGGGACAGGGATAGGGGAAGGAAGGTTAGGGATTGGGACAGGGATAGGGGAAGGAAGGTTAGGGATTGGGACATGATAGGGGAAGGAAGGTTATGTTGGGTCAGGGATAGGGGAAAAGGTTAGGTATTGGGACAGGGATAGGGGAAGAAAGGTTAGGTATTGGGACAGGGATAGAGGAAGGAAGGTTAGGGATTGGGACAGGGATAGGGGAAGGAAGGTTAGGGATTGGGACAGGGATAGCGGAAGGAAGGTTAGGGATTGGGACAGGGATAGAGGAAGGAAGGTTAGTATTGGGACAGGAATAGAGGAAGGAAGGTTAGGGATTTAGAAAGGGGTGGATTCTCAAATATATCAGCTTCAAGGAAAACAAAAGTTGTAACAACACGGGTACTGTATACATAGCTTGTTCTGAACTATTGTCACTTAACTACACTAAACCCCACTTGTTGACACTTAACTACACTTAGCTCGAATAGAATACCATTCCAAATATATTAACTCTTTCCACGCTTTTATGACGCAGAGGTTGCTAGATTAGCAATAAGAAATAGAGTTCTCTCACTCTTATAATTACCTCTCCAAAATTAGTTTTCTGCCCACAGCTAACTCAAAGACAACTGCAGAGGTTGAAGTGACTAAACTAAAGGTTTCTAAATACCCCTGATGGTAACAAAGGCTTTAAAGTATCCCCAATAGGCTCAACACAGCTAACTCAAAGACAACTGCAGAGGTTGAAGTAACTAAACTAAAGGTTTCTAAATACCCCTGATGGTTACAAAGGTTTTAAAGTATCCCTAATAGGCTCAAAGTCGCGTCATAAGCGTGAAAGGGTTAAAGTTGGAGAATAAAGTAGAAGGCTCGCTCCCCACCCTCCGGCAATTTTCCATAGGATGAAGATGGTTAAAAATTAATAACATTGCACGTTTTTTGAAGAACTCCATCGATTGCCAATGTCCTTTTTGAGCTATGGAAGTGTTGGGATGGGAAATTTTAAGGGGAGATTTCCACTCGAGGGACTTTTTTCTTGACCCCTTACTCCCTCATGGTCTAGCCCCATTGCTTTTGAGTTTTTAAGACGTTCGCCCAATTAGTTTGGCGATTTTAAGAATTTCCGCCCCATTCTGTCACTTTTAAGACCTTTCGTGCCATTTAGGTGTCGATTTTATCCTGGCGAGCGAAAGCGAGCCTGTAATTTAAGAGTAACCGGCCTTCGGCCGGGATATTTTCCTACCGAAAAATGTACAAATTTATCTTGAAAGAGGGTCAAGGGGGTGAAATTTTAAGATTGCTGGAGGAGTAGGGAATAAACTAGAAACCTCCCCTTAAGCTCAATATAGTGAATAAACTATAATTACTAGTTCAAATCGTGGTGTGTTCCGAGGTTGCAGGTGTGCAGTTAATTACTACAAGTCATCGTTTCAAGGTTACTTTTTAGGGACATTAATTCTGCGCGTGCTGGCTGACTACATGCACCAACATACACACAGTACACATACACATATACACACACACACACACACACACACACGCATGCCATCTGTACCTGCATTGATAATTAATACTTTCCGTTTATCAAATTTAATATTACATTTTATTCCGCCAACAGAATATAGGAAAATTGCAGCAAAGCGAATTACTTGACCAAACATTCGATAAATGTGAATGCATTTTCCTCCTTATGATTAAGAAGGGACACTACCGCATCAGAGGGGGCATATATGTAGATCAAATTATTGTTTTACACACACATACGAACACCCAACACACACACACATACGAACACGCAAACACACGCACGCACACACACATATATATATATATATATATATAATATATATATATATATATCTATATTATATATATATATATCTATATATATGAAGGTTGAGGAGAAACAGCTGATATATACTGTAGGTTGCCAGGCACGTCTACAATCAGTCATGGGCAGGTGGCAGGCTATGATTGAGTCGTGTAGTCAGGTGTGTGTCTCACCAGGTGTTTGGCTGTGTGTGTGTGTCTGTGTGTGGTGTGTGTGTGTGTGTGTGTGTGTGTGTCTGTCTGTGTGTGTGTGTGTGTGTGTGGCAGCCTCTGATTGATTCGTTTAGTAAGGTGTGTGTCTCACCAGGTGTTTGGCTGTGTGTATGTGTGTGGGTGTGTGTGTTGTTGTTGGATGCTGCCGATTGCCTCACAATGGGCTAGTTGTGGATGCGTCGGAATCAAAATTGTGAATGTGTGAAAGGCCCTCTAGACCAAACTGAAGGAAGTGTTTGTGTGTGTGTGTGTGTTGCGTAAAATGATGTGGGTGGTGAAGGTAGTGTTGTAGGTATCTTAATATATTAACTAATACCTGCACCCCCCCCCCCCCCTCTCTCTCTCTCTCTCTCTCTCTCTCTCTCTCACTGATATTTGTACACTTGTGGACAATTATTTAAGCTTGAGTAATAACAAGTGGAGGATAGCAATGCATGAAGGTTAGTTATGACGTGTATGTATGTTTGTGTATGCTTGTTAATGTGGTGATTGTTTGTGTGTGGCTGTATATCTCTGTGTGTGCATCTGTGGTTTCTTTTGTCTGTGCGATATGGCGTCTGTGTAGTAACTGTGTATGTGTTTGTGTGTGTGTGAGTGATATGTATGCGTGTTCACCTTGTACCGCAGCTGTAAGAACAGGTGTACTCTGATACAAATGCTTCACTGATTTACGAGTCATGTGTTGCTAGAAATAAATCTGGTATAGGTAGGTGGAATCGGTTTGTGTAGGAGTAGCTTGGGTTATTATTTTCTGATGTACGGTCGCGCTAATAAGTCATGTCGCAGCTGTCATTACGTTTGGCTTGCTCTGTGCTGTATTAATGTCTGTCAGATGTTGAATAAGGTTGGTAAGTATAGGAACAATGTTTGTATATTTCACTCAAAAAGCAGAATCATTTGTGAATATTGCCGACACTAATTATTGATCAAAACATAATTGGTGGCGAGACATCACTTATTAGGCCGATTATACAGTCGGGGACATTGATTTCTGGACAATGCTTAGAGGCGCAATAATTATGATACGCTGCCGAACTATTTTGATAAACTGACGAACTATTTTGATAAACTGACGAACTATTTGGATAAACTGACGAAGAATTTTGATTAACTGCTTGAGCCGGTAAGATCAATATACCGGGATTCACTATTTACTGTTCACCGTCTTGTTTTCACCATTAACCCCTTCTGTACCGGGGCCGTCCTTTTCACTTTATTTTAGGTACTATTTTACGTTTCATTCAGTTTTAAAAGAGCCTCCAGCAATTAACAGGCTTCGAACTATCTCAATTAACCCTTTTTACTACCACAGATCCTTCTTAAACGGCACAAAATCGTCTAAATACGGCTAGGATAAACTAAAAAACCTCGCTGGTAGAGAAGGGGAGATTTCCACTTGAGGGATTTTTTTCTTTAACCCTTTTTCCCTCATGTTTAGCCCCATTGTTTTTTTTTTTTAGATTTTAAGACGTTCGCCCCATTAGTTTGGCGATTTAAGAACTTTCACCCCATTTACTGGGTATGTCACTTTTAAGACCTTTTGTTCCATTTAAGTGTCGATTTTTCCTGGCGAGCGATAGCGAGCCTGTAATTTAAGAGGAACCGGCCTTTGGCCGGGAAATTTTTCTACCGAAAAATGTACAAATTTATCTTGAAAGGGGGTCAAGGGGGTGTAATTTCAAGCTTGATGGAAGTCTAGGAAACACACTAAAAACCTCAAGTGTTCATGACCACGACTATATAATGGAGGTTCATATAATAAGTTACACTAATTCGAATCTCTGTACCTTTAACCTTTTTTGTACCGGCACGTCTTTTTTCATTATATTCTGGGCAACTAGTAGACGATTTTATTCAGCTTGATAAAGACGTCGACCCCTTCAAAGGCTACAGACTCTCAACTCATCCTATTATAGCTACCATATACATCCTTGCTAAGCTCTGCATACCCTTGTCTAAATGTAGCTGTAATCAAATACAAAAGACGCCACCGGGACAGAAGGGGTTAAGGGGAGGTTTTCAGTTTGTTCCCTAAACCTCCAGCAAGCTTAACATTAAACCTCCCTTGAGTCCCTTTCAAGTATTGTTTTTTAAATTTTCAGTAGAAAAATGGCCTAGCCGAAGGCCGTTTCCTCTTTAATCAAATGCTCGCTAATCGTCGCCAGGAAAAAACGACACTTAAATGGCACAAAAGGTCTTAAAATTGACAGAAATGGGTCGAAAGTTCTTAAAATCGCCAAACTAATGGGGCGAACGTCTTAAAATCTCAAAAGCAATGGGGCTAAACATGACGGAGAAAGGTGTCTATGAAAACAAATCCCTTAAGTGGAAATTTCTCCTTAAAGCCAATTTCGTAAGATGGCATCTGCAGTATCATTTCGTAAGCATCTGCAATATAATATATCCTACTTCAAAGGAGTATGTCCCCATTTATGTTCTTGACTATACACTCTAGGACACAAGTTATGACTATTTTGTACTTCTCGAACGGTTTAATCCTAGAAATGCACATGCCAGGTATAGACATGATAAATAGAAATATAGAATCGATTCAATACTGGTTTCATATATCCAGGGACAGATTGTTATGTCTTAGAGCACATTGGCTAGATTCTTATGTCATTATATTATAAACCTCATTTCAATAACTTAAATTTGTAAAGCAAAGTTTCGGAAGCAGTTGACTGTGTTGGTCTAGTTTTGATTGAGACACAGTTTCTCAAATACAGTAAGTAATCCATTATTGCTTGCGTATCTATGTGCTTGCGTATCATATGCCTTGCGTATCTACATTATGCTTGCGTATCTACATTATGCTTTGCGTATCTACATTATTGTCTTGCGTAATCACACTTATTGCGGCGTATCTATCATTATGCTTGCGTAATCTACATCTGCGTGCGTATCTACCATTATTCCTTGCGTATCTACTTTATTGGCTTGCGTATCTACATTATTGCTTGCGTATCTACATTATTTGCTTTGCGTATCTAACTTTAATTGCTTGCGGTATCTACATTAGTGCTCGAGTATCTACATTATTGCTGCGTA
>CM064494.1:13296148-13331148 GCA_032716605.1 Paralithodes platypus
TGAGAGACAGGTGGCCTGTATAAGACAGTGATCAGAAGATCCAAGTGGGGGACCTCACTGTAACATCATAATTTTCTGAATTGGTTGTTAAAAATAAGTCCAGTAGGTGGGAATTATGATTAGGATTATCTGGTACACGGGTGGGTTGGTTGACTAGTTGAATGAGATTAAATGAGTCTGCAAATAGCTCACATTCAAGACCAGCATCATCAGTCCTGGCTGAATGAGTGAGCCATTCAACATTATGGACATTAAAATCACCCAACACAGTGATTTCAGAAGAAGCATTTAAGTTGAGGACACTGAGTTGTGAGGACAGAGAATCAAAAGACTTTGCTCTGGAGGAGTATTTGGGGAACGGTAGATGCAACATATGTATTTAAATTTACCAGCAGAAATTAATTTGTATATAGAATAATCAAAATAGGGACAATTGAAACTAGTAACCTCCTCCAGGGCAATTTCAGATTTTGCGAAGCAACATACACCACCTTTAGGTCTGAAATTTTGGAGCAGTTGATAACCTGGAAAATTAAATCTAGATGTGTCAGATGTGGATGGTACTTGAGTCTCTGTCAAAAAAAGGAGAGTAGGGGATTCTGCTTGAAGAAATTGACAGAAGTAGAAATTGACAGAAGAAGTATTGACATCATATTTGTGAATATGATGGGTTTGGCTAGTACCCCTTAAGGGGAGATTTCAACTTGAGGGATTTTTTTCTTGACCCCTTTCTCCCTCATGGTTAGCCCCATTGCTTTTGATATTTTAAGACGTTCGCCCCATTAGTTTAGCTATTTTATTTCGCCCCACTTCTGTCAATTTTAAGACTGTTCGTGCCATTTAGGTGTCGATTTTTTCCTGGCGAGCGATAGCGAGCCTGTAATTTAAGAGGAACCGGCCTTTGGCCGGGACATTTTTCTACTGAAAAATTTACAAATTTATCTTGAAAGGGGGTCTAGGAGGTGTAATGTTAAGCTTGATGGAAGTCTAGCGAACTAACTAAAAACCTCCCCTTAAATCCTACCAGTAAAATAACGTTGAACAATGAATGACAGTGCAAAATAAGTGGCAACAGGAGAAGGAGAACATGTCGGTGCACTTAGTTTATCCCACGGCCAGGCTAGTTTATGCAGCAAGGGGTGCGGGGGCGTTGTGTTGGGCTGTGTGTGTGTGTGTGTGTGTGTGTGTGTGTGTGTGTGTGTGTGTGTGTGTGTGTGTGTGGATGTAGGGCAGGATTGAAGGGGGTAGGGCGTATTTCGAAGGTGAAGGAAAATGGCAATGATGAGGGACGAGGAGGCAAAAACTAATCCTATCATATTGTTCTGCTTAATTGCGTTTCATTATATTGACCGTGTCTTCATTATGTATGGTCTCTCCTAAGCATATCGTATTGCAATATATTTAATTCGAGTTAACCGTAATGAGCTCCACTATATAACATAGAGATCCATATATGTCCATGCAAAATTTACATACCATACATACATACATACATACATACATACATACATACATACCGTACATACATACATACATACACTCATACATACATACACACATACATACATACAGATGTTTTATTAGTTTTCAGTTTCAGTTTAGTTTTCAGATGTTAAGATGTTTGCCCCATTAGTTAGTCGATTTTAAGACCTTTCACCCCATTTCTTCGTCAATATTTAGACCTTTCGTGCTATTTAGGTGTCGATTTTTTCCCTGGCGAACGATAGTGAGCCTGTAATGTTGGAAGAACCGGCCGTCGGCCGGGAAATTTTTCTACCGAAAAATGTACAAATTAATCTAGAAGGGGGGATCTAATGGATGTTTTTTTTTAAATTTGATGGAGGTCTAGGGAGGAAACTAGAAAAGTAATGAATACATGCAAAAATTATGGAGGTCTAGGGAGGAAACTAGAACAATAATGAATACATGCAAAAATGATGGAGGTCTAGGGAGGAAACTAGAAAAATAATGAATACATGCAAAAATGATGGAGGTCTAGGGAGGAAACTAGAACAATAATGAATACATGCAAAAATCGCCCAAAAAGTGAAACATCTCCCCTTAAGAAACATCACCCTATCTCAGCCGGCTCACTTTTCTATTAATGACTCTATTGTACCTGCTGTGAGGGGTAAATTTAACTGCCCTGATAAAGCTCCTTTTTTGTGCAGTGAAGTGGGTAGTACTCTCAAGAGCCCTTCTCCAGCACAGGCTTCGTACGATCTAAATTAACCCTTTTTACTACCACAGATCATTCTTAAGCTGCAGAACATCGTCTAAATACAGCTAGAATAAACAATTTAAAGACATCGTCGGTACGGAAGTGGTTAGCAGCATATGTTGTGTCTACCTCTCCACTTCCTAACACAGTATTAAAAAAACAATATACATGCATACACATTCATGCATTCTCACATATATGCATTCACAGTATACACACATAATGTACACTCAACCAAGAAACAATCTTTACACTAACGCTCTAAACATTCTGGAAGTGGGTCGAAATCTTATGATAATACCTCACATAAGTATGTTTCACCCGATGCATTCCGTTCACACTAGATTATTTACAGCTCACCAGTGTAAACATTGCTTTTTGGTCGAGTGTACATACCTATACATACAAACATACAGTCATTCAAACATACCTACAAACATACAAACACTCCTATCTACCTACCCAGCATCTACACATGAATAAACACATAAACGATCAGTGGTATTCAACAGAGGAACTAAGGGAAGGAAGGCAAAAGGTTATCAGTGAAAGGTGATAAAAAGACGAGGTACCAGCAGTGCAGTAGTAAAATCACTTCTTCTACCACAAAGGACTGGCGTTCTCGCAGAGAGGCTCCGGTCCTGACGTTATTCTTGACTTGCAGTGTGCTGGCTTAATAATCCAATAGGGTTGATAGCCTCTGAAGTCCTATTATAACTAACTAACTTCTTCTACAAACCACAACAAAGGGACTGGGGTTCTCGTCCAGAGGCCCTAGTCCTGGTCGCGATTAAGGGGAGGTATTTAGTGTGTTCCCTAGACCTCCATCAAGCTTAAAATTGCACCCCCTGGAGTCTCTTTCAAGATAAATTTGTACATTTTTCGGTAGAAAAATGTCTCGGCCGAAGGCCGGTTCCTCTTAAATTACAGGCTCGCTATCGCTCGCCAGGATAAAATTGACACCTGAATGGCACGAAAGGTCTTAATATGGGGTGAAAGTTCTTAAAATCGCTAAACTAATGGGGCAAACGTTTTATAATATCAAAAGCAATGGGGCTAAACATGAGGGAGAAAGGGGTCCAGAAAAAAAAATCCTCCAGGTGAAAATCTCCCCTGAATAATCCTCATGGGTTGATAGCCTCGAGAAAGTCCTATTTGAACACTAACTAACGTCTTCTACCTCCATAGTTTGAACTTGGCTCATCACTAAAGAAATCATCATAATAATAATAATAATAATAATAAACTTGCAAAATAAACAAACCAAAACGAGGATGAAACAATATAATAGCAAAGGAACTAAATAAAAAAAAAAAAAAAAAAAAAAAAAAATTACTTAGCCCGCATTAAAACATAATAATTATGATAAAACAAAACTAGCCCCTTCGACCAGACGTCAATATTTCACCAAAGTAACTAATGCTGCAGTCAGAGTATTTTGCGGAACTTAGGAAGAATAAAATAAGTTAAAATAAAATAAAAAGATAGGAAAAGTGGGGATTGGGCCTGAGTAAATAGATAGATAGATAGGAAGAACCTCTACGAATACAGGAATTTTAGAATATTCGTATTACCGGTGGCCCTAGGACTCTGACTGTCATGCAATGAAAACAATACAAATTAATACAATACAAATTAATACAATACAAATTAATACAATACAAATTAATACAATACAAATTAATACAATACAAATTAATACAATACAAAAGGAGGGAAAGAGAAAACATACGAATACAAAAATATATATCATAACACAAGCACAGTAGACTAATCGTAAAATGAGAGAGAGAGAGAGAGAGAGAGAGGTGGGGGTGGGGGGTGGGGGGGGACAATGAATAGCAGCCGAAATAATTGAGAAAGGGGGAAGAGCAATGTCAAGTCAAACAAATGATTTCGTTGGACAATGAACGACAGTGCAAAGGGATAACAGGTCAAGAAGAACATGTCCGTGCACTTAAATTGTCCCACGATAAGGCTAGTTTATCAAGCAAGTAGAGGACAAATAGTGGTTAGTAAGATAATACCATTGGAAACAAACAATGTAAACACACAAACACAGACAAATTAACAACATGAGCACAATATACTAATCCAAACACCATTGATAAAAACTGAAATAATTGAAAAAGATAAAACTTTAGAGTGTTCAGTAAAAAAAAATTTAAGCTGGTAAAAAAGTAATAATGAACACTAGAAAGCTTAGTGTTCAGTAAAAAAAATATTTAAACTGGTAAAAAAGTAATACTGAGCATTGTAAAACTTAGTGCTCAGTAAAAAAACATCTAAGCTGGTAAACAAAGTAATAATGAACACTGTCTGGCAACTAATCCAAACAGAACGACAAAAATCAATAACAAAACTGAAATAATAGAAAAAAGGAAAAATTGAAAGTGTTCAGTAAAAAATAATAAAACTGACAACAAAATAATCTCGAGGACTATCTGGCAACGTTAATCGGGGGGAGGGGCTAGGCTTGGCTGACTGTCCTAACTCTATAGTGTGTCCTATATGACCTTCAGCCCCCCCCCCCCCCTTACCCACCCCCTCTCTCTATCTCTCTTCCTGTGTGTCATCCTCTCACTCTTTATTTATCACCCTCTCCTGTTCTTTCATTCTTTCCTTGTCTACGTTTGTCCCTAATCTTTCGTTTTCGATGTTTGTCTCTCTCCCTCTCTTTGATGGTAGGAGTCAATGGTGTAATGCTATAGTCTATTCGCTGTTAGTAGGTGAGAAATCATGACCTCTATCCTCTGTAACTCAAAACGGACAAGAGCAAATGGGCTGTAAAGTTCCACATCTATTCCCTGAATGACTCCTCCCAAATGGTAGACATATTAGCTCGATTACTGTAGTCGTTTTAGAGTTACAGAGGTTAGAGGTCATGATTTCTCGCCTACTTACAGCGAATAGACTAGTATGACTTGTGCCAGTATAAGCATGCTGTAATCTTGTATGGAATAATACTATGATGCAATTACAGTTTCATAATCATGACTGAAGAACGTCTTGGTTGGTATAATACAAAAATATATCTGAAAACAATCTTATCACTCCCACTTCACATCTAACTATGTATACAAATCGAGAACCCCTTTTTTTATTCTCGCCGGATCTTTATATCCCTGGGTAATTAAGGGGTGACTGGCTGTTTGTTTGGTCTATTAATTTATGTATTCATATATTGTTGTTAGTTTCCTCCCTAGACCTCCATCAAGCTTAGAAAAACACCCCCTAGATAGATTTGTACATTTTTCGGTAGAAAAATGTCCCGGCCGATTGCTCCTAAAATTACAGGCTCGCTATCGCTCGCCAGGAAAAAAATGGACACCAAAATGGCACGAAGGATCTTAATATTGACAAAGAAATGGGGTGAAAGGTCATAAAACCGCCAAACTAATGGAACCATGGAGGTCTTAAAATCTCAAAACTAGTGGGGCTAAACATTAGGGAGAAGGCGGTCCAGAAAAAACAGTCCTCTATAAATCCCACGTCGTCAGTTTGTTTCGTGTTTCACGGATTTTCCTTCACACATTTTCCTGTCAGTTTTAAGGGGGTAGGTGTTATTTGCTGGTCTATTTTGTTATATTTCTTTTCTTTTGTTTTCGTTTCCTAGCTACAACCTCCATCAAACTTTAAAAAAAAAAAAAAAAAAAAAAATCTTACTTTCACATTGGTCAGGATCAATAACACTGTTGGTTTTTGTTTTTCTCTCTCTCTCTCTCTCTCCTTCTCTCTCTCCTTCTCTCTCTCTCTCTCTCTCTCTCTCCTTCTCTCTCCAGCATATACATAAAACCACACTGGCTGCAAATCTGGTCTCCTGTAACTGGAGCCAGTGAATAGGGTTGCATTTATCTGATGGGCTGCGGGACGGGTTAGTGGGTATGTGTGGGAGGGTATGTGGGTATGGGAGGAGTAATGGTGAGGGCATGTGTGGTATATGGGTGTGGGTATGTGGGTATGGGAGGAATAAAGGTGACGGCATGTGTGGTATATGGGTGTGGGTGGGTATGGGAGGAGTAATGGTGAGGGCATGTGTGGTATATGGGTGTGGGTGGGTATGGGAGGAATAAGGGTGAGTGCATGTGTGGTATAAGGGTGTGGGTGGGTATGGGAGGAATAGGGGTGAGTGCATGTGTGGTATAAGGGTGTGGGTGGGGATGTGGGTATGGGAGGAATAAGGGTGAGGGCATGTGTGGTATATGGGTGTGGGTGGGTATGGGAGGAATAGGAGTGAGTGCATGTGTGGTATAAGGATGTGGGTATGGGAGGAATAAGGGTGAGGGCATGGGTGTGGGTGGGTATGGGAGGAATAGGGGTGAGTGCATGTGTGGTATAAGGATGTGGGTATGGGAGGAATAAGGGTGAGGGCATGGGTGTGGGTGGGTATGGGAGGAATAAGGGTGAGTGCATGTGTGGTATATGGGTGTGGGTGGGTATGGGAGGAATAGGGGTGAGTGCATGTGTGGTATAAGGGTGTGGGTGGGTATGTGGGTATGGGAGGAATAAGGGTGAGTGCATGTGTGGTATATGGGTGTGGGTGTGTATGGGAGGAATAAGGGTGAGTGCATGTGTGGTATAAGGATTCTTGGGTGTGTGGGTGTGGGAGGGTATGTGGGTATGGGAGGAATAAGGGTGTGTAGGGGTGGGTGAGCGCATGTGTGGTATAAGGGTGTGTGTGTGTGTGTGTGTGTGGGAATTTGTGAGGATGTGGGAGGGTATGAGGGTGTGGGAGGAATAAAGGTGTATATACTGTATATATACCAGTATATAAGTTTGGTATATGGAAAATCATGTGTTCTATATTGCTCACCAAAGACAAGACGGTATCTATGTGTTTGATATTGCAAAAACGTACCTATGTGTTGGATATTGCAAAAACGTACCTATGTGTTGTATATTGCACACATACAGACTTCGGAGTGATCATGTGTATAAATCTGCCTGCATCCCGACCCATTGTGTTTGTGGACGTGGGTAGTCAGATGAGAGATTATGATGTGCGCCCCTTGGTTTCCCTATTACACACACAGACACACACACATACACACATACATACAAACCCCCCCCCCCACACACACACACAGACACAAACCCATGCGCACACACACCCCAACACACACACAGTCACTCACCCGCCCACACACACACGTTTGATCCCAGGTTTGGAAAATTTGGAGTACCAAGAGAGGCTCGAGAGATTGAATCTACCTACGCTGGACCAGAGAAGGAAACGAGGACAGCAAATTCAGATATACAAATGTGTTAGAGGTATTGACAAAATCGACCAAGAAAACTTCATAGAGAGGGATGGAGGTGAGAGAACAAGAGGTCACAGCTACAAACTGAAAGTGCCTAATAGTAAATCTGATCTGAAAAGTAAAAGATTTCCTACCAACTCGATTAGTGGGTGGAACAAATTGCCAGCCGAAGTAGTGTCTGCACCATCAGTGCATAGTTTCAAAGCACGGTATGACAAACATATCTTAGGAGGCGGGAATTAACGAGCATGCTCACTCCCGCAAATTCAACTAGTGTAAGTACAACTAGTGTAAAAAAATAAAATAACAAAAAATAAAAAATAAATCCACCCTCACCCCCACCCACCTACAGACACACACACATACACACACACACACCCCACACACACACACCCATTGTTCGCTCGTACACTTTCACCCCAGAGGTCCTTACAGCTGCTCCCGTTTGTTTATATGTTGTTGTGAGAGTTTTTGCTGCCTGAGAGTGGGTAGTGAAAGTATCCGGAGGTGAGACATACATACCGGAACAAGTTACTTTAAGGGGTGTGACCTGCTTGTTGTTATGTCTGTCCTTTTCTCTCTTTCTCTGGCTTGTATCCATTCGGCCCCATTCAGCCAACTATTTTAAGACGTTTATCCCCATCTAGGTGTCGATTTCTTCCTGGCGAGCGATAGCGAGCCAGCATTATATGAAGAAATCCGGCTTCGCCGGAGAAATTTTTCTATCGAAAAATGTACAAATTTAGCCTGCCGTCTAACAAAAATTTAAAATATGCTGGCTCGCTACCGCTCACCAGTAAAAAATTGACACCTGGATGGGGATAAGTCTTAAAACGGTAGGCTGAATGGGGCCAAATGGATACAAGCCAGAGAAAGATAGAAAAGGACAGAACAAAAACAAGTCACCCCCCTTAAGGGGAGATCTCCACTTGAGGGATTTTTTTTTTTACCTCTTTCTCCCTCATGTTTAGCCCCATTGCTTTTGATATTATAAAACGTTTGCCCCATTAGTTTAGCGATTTTAAGAACTTTCACCCCATATTAAGACCTTTCGTGCAATTCAGGTGTCTATTTTATCCTGGCGAGCGATAGCGAGCCTGTAATTTAAGAGGAACCGGCCTTCGGCCGGGACATTTTTCTACCGAAAAATGTACAAATTTATCTTGAAAGGGACTCAAGGGGGTGTAATTTTAAGCTTGATGGAGGTCTAGGGAACAAACTAAATACCTCCCCTTAAGTCAAGTTATGTTATAGTCTATAGGCCTTCTCTTCATTATTATTAAGACCTTTGGTGCCATTTAGGTGTCGATTTTATCCTGGCGAGCGAAAGCGAGCCAGGATAATTTTGTAGAGATTTTTCTACCGAAAAAATGTACCAATTTATCTAAACGGGGGGTCTTGGGTGTGATTTTTAAAGCGCTATAGAGGTCTAGGGAGCAAACTAAATAAATATTAGAATTGACAAAGAAATGGGGTGAAACTAAACTAATTGGGCAAACGTCTTATAATCTCATAACTAATGGGGCTGAACATGAGCTAGAAGGGGGTCCAAAAGTACATGTTAACACGTTCGCCCCATTAGTTTAGCGATTTTAAGATCTTTCGCCCAATTTCGTTGTCCATTTTAAGACCTTCCTTGCCATTTAGGTGTTGATTTTTTCCTGGCGAGCGAAAGCGAGCCTGAAATCTAAAGAGGGTACCGGCTTTCGGCCGATACATTTTTCTACCAACAAACTTACAAATTTATCTTGAAGGGGGATCTAGTGGGTGTTGTTGTAAGCTTCATAGAGGTCTAGCGATGGAAACCAGAACATTGATAAATACATACACCCAAAAGGTATTCTAGGAGGACTATAAGTTGTTGTTGTTGTTGTTGTTTTTCCCCCCCAAGCTGCCTGGCCGAACAGCCCCCAAGGCCCCGAGCAAGGCCAAGGCCATAATCGAGCGCCCCCACAGAACCCTCCCTGCCGACCACAATAAAGCCTGGGTGACCGAAGCCACTCCATGGCGGGGAGCTGAGGAGGGTGCGGAAACGCCCGGGAAACCAAAGCCCCAACCAGGGCCCTGTGCCCCTCAGCAATTATGAAGAGAAAGTTGAGGGGCAAAGGAAAGATGTGACGCTTTGGCTTCCAATCTTGGTAGATTAGGAGGTCAATCCACGCAAGAGACGCCGTCACTTGAGATCTAGAAAATATATAAGTAAAAGGACCAGTCAGATTAAGCTATGGGTATGGCAGAGATCGCTCAGTTCTCACTCTGATAGACCAGCCCATCACCATATGACTAGAACCCAATCCTCTCAGCATCAGCTAGGAAAGGCCCTAGAAAGCTGCCTTTGGCGGGGGGATAGCTCCCCTATTTCAACCCTTTTCGGGGTTGGGCACCCGCCATATACCCGACTATAAGTTAGGTATGGTGGCTATACTGTATGATAGGAGATAGTCTAGGGCAGCATTAAGGGGAGATTTCCACTGGAGGGATTTTTTTCTAGACTCCTTTCTCCCTCATGTTTAGCCCCATTGCTTTTCTAATCTTAAGACGTTCGCCCTATTATTTTGACGATTTTAAGAACTTTCGACCCATTTATGTCAATTTTAAGACCTTTCGTGCCATTTAGGTGTCGATTTTATCCTGGCGAGCGATAGCGAGCCTGTAATTTAAGAGGAACCGGCTTTCAGCCGGGACATTTTTCTACCGAAAAATGTACAAATTTATCTTGAAAGGGGCTCAAGGGGGTGTAATCTTAAGCTTGATGGATATCTAGAGACCAAACTAAAAACCTGCCCTTAACCCATTTATGTTAAACCTGACAGCTACGCAATATTTTTGGAGGGTTATATGATGGGTAAGAGGTGAAGGCTGAACATATGGAGGGTTAGGTGGTTGTACGTCATCATGGTAGGAAGTGAGTCAGAATTAATTAAATTACCTACCTACAAAGAGATTTTGGAGCCAGTGAACAACTTATTTACCTTTGAAGACACAGCAATAATTATCGGCTTCATCAGATCACAGCATAGGGGTGATTTACCTTCAAATTTCGATTCACTGTCATATGTGCAGCAGATTGTCACTTCCACTGTCACATCTATAGCAGAATGTCACTCCTATAGTAGACGGTCACTGCTATACAGACTGTCACTTCTATAGTAGTCTGTCACTTCTATAGTAGACTGTTACTTCTATAGTAGACTGTTACTTCTATAGTAGACTGTTACTTCTATAGTAGACTGTTACTTCTATAGTAGACTGTTACTTCTATAGTAGTCTGTTACTTCTATAGTAGTCTGTTACTTCTATAGTAGACTGTTACTTCTATAGTAGACTGTTACTTCTATAGTAGTCTGTTACTTCTATAGTAGTCTGTTACTTCTATAGTAGTCTGTTACTTCTATAGTAGACTGTTACTTCTATAGTAGTCTGTTACTTCTATAGTAGTCTGTTACTTCTATAGTAGTCTGTTACTTCTATAGTAGACTGTTACTTCTATAGTAGTCTGTTACTTCTACAGTAGTCTGTTACTTCTATAGTAGACTGTTACTTCTATAGTAGACTGTTACTTCTATAGTAGACTGTTACTTCTATAGTAGACTGTTACTTCTACAGTAGTCTGTTACTTCTATAGTAGACTGTTACTTCTATAGTAGTCTGTTACTTCTATAGTAGACTGTTACTTCTATAGTAGACTGTTACTTCTATAGTAGTCTGTTACTTCTACAGTAGTCTGTTACTTCTATAGTAGACTGTTACTTCTATAGTAGACTGTTACTTCTATAGTAGTCTGTTACTTCTATAGTAGTCTGTTACTTCTATAGTAGACTGTTACTTCTATAGTAGACTGTTACTTCTATAGTAGTCTGTTACTTCTATAGTAGACTGTTACTTCTATAGTAGACTGTTACTTCTATAGTAGACTGTTACTTCTATAGTAGACTGTTACTTCTATAGTAGACTGTTACTTCTATAGTAGACTGTTACTTCTATAGTAGACTGTTACTTCTATAGTAGACTGTTACTTCTATAGTAGACTGTTACTTCTATAGTAGTCTGTTACTTCTACAGTAGTCTGTTACTTCTATAGTAGACTGTTACTTCTATAGTAGACTGTTACTTCTATAGTAGTCTGTTACTTCTATAGTAGACTGTTACTTCTATAGTAGTCTGTTACTTCTATAGTAGTCTGTTACTTCTATAGTAGACTGTTACTTCTATAGTAGACTGTTACTTCTATAGTAGTCTGTTACTTCTATAGTAGACTGTTACTTCTATAGTAGACTGTTACTTCTATAGTAGTCTGTTACTTCTACAGTAGTCTGTTACTTCTATAGTAGACTGTTACTTCTATAGTAGACTGTTACTTCTATAGTAGACTGTTACTTCTATAGTAGTCTGTTACTTCTATAGTAGACTGTTACTTCTATAGTAGTCTGTTACTTCTATAGTAGACTGTTACTTCTATAGTAGTCTGTTACTTCTATAGTAGACTGTTACTTCTATAGGACTGTTACTTCTATAGTAGTCTGTTACTTCTATAGTAGACTGTTACTTCTATAGTAGACTGTTACTTCTACAGTAGACTGTTACTTCTATAGTAGTCTGTTACTTCTACAGTAGACTGTTACTTCTACAGTAGACTGTTACTTCTATAGTAGACTGTTACTTCTACAGTAGACTGTTACTTCTATAGTAGTCTGTTACTTCTATAGTAGACTGTTACTTCTATAGTAGACTGTTACTTCTATAGTAGTCTGCTACTTCTATAGTAGTCTGTTACTTCTATAGTAGTCTGTTACTTCTATAGTAGTCTGTTACTTCTACAGTAGTCTGTTACTTCTATAGTAGACTGTTACTTCTATAGTAGACTGTTACTTCTATAGTAGACTGTTACTTCTATAGTAGACTGTTACTTCTATAGTAGTCTGTTACTTCTACAGTAGTCTGTTACTTCTATAGTAGACTGTTACTTCTATAGTAGTCTGTTACTTCTATAGTAGACTGTTACTTCTATAGTAGACTGTTACTTCTATAGTAGTCTGTTACTTCTACAGTAGTCTGTTACTTCTATAGTAGACTGTTACTTCTATAGTAGACTGTTACTTCTATAGTAGTCTGTTACTTCTATAGTAGACTGTTACTTCTATAGTAGACTGTTACTTCTATAGTAGTCTGTTACTTCTATAGTAGTCTGTTACTTCTATAGTAGACTGTTACTTCTATAGTAGACTGTTACTTCTACAGTAGACTGTTACTTCTATAGTAGTCTGTTACTTCTATAGTAGACTGTTACTTCTATAGTAGACTGTTACTTCTATAGTAGTCTGTTACTTCTATAGTAGACTGTTACTTCTACAGTAGTCTGTTACTTCTATAGTAGTCTGTTACTTCTATAGTAGACTGTTAAATATTAACTGTCTTGATAGCGTAATGCATAAGTGCGCGGAATTTCGGTGTGAGTGTCCTAGGTTCGAGTCCTTAGAGTGCCACATGTATTTGTTGATTTCATGAATTGAATTTAGAAGTGAAGTTGGTTGGTGAAAATATATAATAGACTGTCATTGTTGTAATAAAGTGTCACATCTACTGACGCACCATAGCATTGTGTCACTTGTGTAGTAAAGTGTCACATCTACTGTCGCTCTGATGTTAACTACTTTCTCTCCCTGTATGGCTAGTCTCAGGTTGTGTGTCATATCAACCTTTCTATACTACTTTTTCTGATAATGTCGTGCGCTCGCTCTCGCTCTCTCTCTCTCTCTCTCTCTCTCTCTATATATATATATATATATATATATATATATATATATATATATATATATATATATATATATATATATATTGAGTACCCTCCTGACATTTCATCTCGCAGTAAGAACGTTGAGAAAAGACGAAGGGTTGATTTGTGTGTTGTTGAAGAGTAAGGGATAGGTGTGTGGAAGATTGTGACGGGTAGGTAGATGAAGAAATTGGGTTTTGGAAGCATGGAAAGTAACAAGGTTTTCTCTGCCCTAATCGGAAATAGTTGATTGGTCAAAAGAAAGGCGTCATATAGCTTCATCAGTTTTGGAGTGGTTGCCCGGTGGGACGTTGTAGAGGACTAGTTGAATAGTGTAAGGTAGAGTCATCAACACATGAGTTGATGGAAGTAGAGGCATTATCTATATAATATTTTCGATTGTCTGTCTGTCTGTCTGTGTGTTCTTTATAGGCGGCCGCAGTTTTGGACCTGGGGAGCTGAAACTTTGCATGTGAGTGTCAATTGATCTGGGTCAGGTCATAGAGGGGGCGAGGCCACGATCGGAGGTCGTTTCGAGGCCGAAATTGAAAAAAAGTAAAAAAAAAAAAAAAATGAAAAAATGGTCTTTTGGGGCAGAAGGAGGCCTCCGATCGAAAAGTTGTATGGAACGAAAGTTGTTCGCAGCCCCCCAAAATGGGGGTACGGATGAGGTCAGATCCAAAATCGGAGGTCATTTAGCGGCCGAAATCGAGGTCGCCGTTTAATGAGGCACAGGGAGGTCGAGGCCGGTGATTATGGTAGTATTGATGATGGTGATTATGGTAGTAGTAGTGGTGGTAGTAGTGATGGTGATTATGGTGATTACCCGGGAAACGCCGGGTACCCCTGCTAGTTATAAATATAACTGTAGATAGGACATAGCCCAAATGAACACGGAAGTTAATAGGTTGAGAATGTGAGCGATAGCCGTCCACAACTGCAGCTATGGAACGGCCAGAAGGGTATTAAGATATAAAATAAAGTGGACTCACAGATAGTGGGATAGAAGAGAAAGTAGGATAGTTTGAACATTTGTTATTTGTGCCAGGCTCCATCAAATGCTTTTGATATGTCTAGCGCAATCAAATCGATATCACTTAAAATCCTAAGAAGAGGATGCCCAAGAGTTAGTGAGATCGACAGAAGAGTGCCCCTTTATAAACACCAAACTGGCGATCTGTGAGAAGATTATGGGAAAACAATTGCTTCAGAAATGTTTGAATTGCAAATAGCCTAGATGCAAACACTTTCGAAATACTAGAAATGAGAGCAGTTGGACCATAGTTGGAGAGTTGAGCGTGGTCGCCTTTCTTTGGGACAGGTTGAGTGATCGCAAACTTCCAGCGAGAAGGGAATACTAAATTTTATTTATATTCTGGCAACTATTGAACGGTCAGGCTATGGAGATCGTCAACTCTTTTAAGTATCTGGGCAGTGTGTTGAGTAAAGATGGGACTATGGATGAAGAGGTGCGGGAGAGGGTACAACAGGGGAAGAGGGTTGTAGGAACGCTAAAAGCAGTAACAAGAAATAGGGTGGTCAGTATGGAAGTGAAGAAGTCCTTGCATGACAGTGTGGTAATCCCGACACTGACTTACGGAAGCGAAGCATGGACGTTGGTTGAGAGACTCAGACCAAGAGTGAGAGCAGTGGAAATGAATTACTTAAGGAGTGCGTGCGGAGTTACATGGAGGGATAGACAGACTAATGAGGAAGTAAGAAGGAGGTGTGGTGTGGAGGTAGATGTGCTGGAAAGTGTGAAAAGGAACAACTTGAGATGGTTCGGCCATATGGAACGTATGGAAAGCGAGAGAATGACTAAGAGGGTGTACGAGAGCGAGGTGGAGGGACAGAGGGGGAGAGGTAGACCGAATATGAGGTGGAAGGATGGAGTGAGGAACTACATGAACGAAGGCGGTGCTGGTTGGGGGGAGGGGCGTCGACTGACTGGGGACAGAGGTGCATGGGGGCGGTTCGTTCGTGGCCACCCCTTCGGGGATCACGGCGTCAGGCAATAGATAGATAGATAGAACTATTGGACGATTTTATTCAGCTTAGGAAGGACCTCTAGCAATAATATGGCTTAAAATGATCTCGACCAACCCTTTTCGCTGCCACAGATCCTTCGTAAGCTGCACAATATGGTCTAAATACAGGTAACATACAATATAACACACGTCGCTGGTACTCAAAGGGTTAAGGGGAGATCTCCACTTGAGGGATTTTTTTCTTGACCCCTTTCTCTCTCATGTTTAGCCCCATTGCTTTTGATATTATAAAACGTTTGCCCCACTAGTTTAGCGATTTTAAGAACTTTCATCCCATATTAAGACCTTTCGTGCAATTCAGGTGTCGATTTTATCCTGGCGAGCGATAGCGAGCCTGTAATTTAAGAGAAACCGGCCTTCGGCCGGGACATTTTTCTACCGAAAAATGTACAAATTTATCTTGAAAGGGACTCAAGGGGGTGTAATTTTAAGCTTGATGGAGGTCTAGGGAACAAACTAAATACCTCCCCTTAAAGAGTATTGATACTGTCAATGGTTCATAGTTCAATTTAAACTAATATGCAAGAAGAGAAAAACATACCAAGATTATATAAACATTAAGGGGAGGTTTTTAGTTGATTCCCTAGACTTCCATCACACTTAAAATTACTCCCCCTAGACCCCCTTTCAAGATAAATTTTTAAATTTTTCGGTAGAAAAATTTCCCGGCCGATGGCCGATTCCCCTTAAATTACAGGCTCGCTTTCGCTCGCCAGGAAAAAATCGACACCTAAATGGCACGAATGGTCTTAAAATTGACAGAAATGGGGCGAGGGTTCTTAAAATCGCCAAACTAATGGGGCGAACGTCTTAAAATCTCAAAAGCAATGAGGCTAAACATGAGGGAGAAAGGAGTCAAGAAAACAAAATCCCTCGAGTGGATATCTCCCCTTAACTGAGACTGGATCTAGCCTTTTTTTTAGTTGATGTACTTAAATTCCCAGTTATGTAACTAATGGTTTATACATTCCATTCTTAATAACAGGTTGGCTAGAAACTCTCTCAAAAATGTCTATGGAGATGTATCGGTGAACATAATTATACACTTTGCAACATATTGCACGCTACGTGAACTACCAGCGATAACAGCTCTACCTCATTAAAACCTACTCGAACCCCCGTCATTATCAAGACACGGGAATTTTGGCCAATAATCATTATGCCAGTCGTGCTTGCTACAGTAAATTGGCTCAAGAATAAAGGGAGACTGGCCGTTTGTTTGATCTATTAATTCATGTATTCATATATTTGTTTAGTTTCCTCCCTAGACCTCCATCAAGCTTAGAAAAACACCCCCTAGACGCCCCTTCAAGACAAATTTGTACATTTTCCGGCCGAAGGCCGATTCCTTTTAAAATTGCAGGCTCGCTTTCGCTCGCCAGGAAATAATCGACGCCTAAATGGCACGAAAGGTCTTAAAATTGACAATGAAATGGGGCGACAGGTGTTAAAATTGCCAAACTAATGGGCCGAACGTCTTATTATTTCAAAACTAGTGGGGCTAAGCATTAGGGAGAAGGGGGTCCAGAAAAACGGTCTGCCTCCCCTTAATAGAGATTGATGCTGACTGGCTGTCTTGGGTTTGGAGAGCACTGCGCTTCCGTATACCGTATTTGTGCTGGAAGCGATTATCATACTTAATTTCTTAAGTGAAGTAGAGCGCTCTCTACAAGGTGCTTAACATTTAGTCCACATTGAAGGTCTTAGATTTCTCCGGAATTGCGAGGAATATTTTGGTGTGTGATATAATATATGGTGTGACAGATCATCCTCTACGGTTAGTAGCATTATAATTAATTTATTGTTTATGCCTAATAAAGTCCATTGAAATCGTTAACCCATTCAGTACCGTCGACGTCATTTTGAATAATATTCTAGCTATATTTAGAACAAGAAAATAGTACAAGAAAACTATCCAGGAGAACCATCAAGAAAACAAGAACACTATCACAGGAAGTATAACCATCAAGAAAACAAGAACACTATCACAAGAACAGTATAACCAGCAAGAAAACAAGAACACTATCACAAGAACAGTATAACCATCAAGAAAACAAGAACACTATCACAAGAACAGTATAACCACCAAGAAAACAAGAACACTATCACAAGAACAGTATAACCATCAAGAAAACAAGAACACTATCACAAGAACAGTATAACCACCAGGAGAACAATGGAACAAGAGAACCAACACCAGAACACTATAACTAGATAACACTAGCTCAAGAGAACCAACAAGAACACACTGATTCAAGAGAAAACAAACTATATATAACAAGAGAACCAACACAAGAGCACTATAAACACCAAGATATCACAAGAAGAGGGGAACCACTAGAACAATTAAACCATCAAGAGAATCCTAGAACAAGAGAACAATAAAACATGATAACCACCAGAACAATAAAGAGAAAACTAGAATAAGAGAACCACCAAAAGAACAAACAAAACAGAACACAATAAATCACCATAAACCACCAAAAGAACAAACAAAACAGAACACAATAAATCACCATAAACCACCAAAAGAACAAACAAAACAGAACACAATAAATCACCATAAACCACCAAAAGAACAAACAAAACAGAACACAATAAATCACCATAAACCACCAAAAGAACAAACAAAACAGAACACAATAAATCACCATTAGAACCAAGAAAACTACCAAGAGAACATTAGAACAAGAAAACCACTGAAATAGAATATAATCATCATCATCATTAGCCTGAGTTCATCCACTGCAGGACAAAGGCCTCTCCCAAACGTTTCCAATTAGGTCAGAAGTTGGTCTTTTCCATCCCACCCCAGCAAACTTTCTGATCTCATCCCTCCATCTGGTTCTCTGTCTACCCATCTAGCTCCATCTCTAGTTCCCATTCTGTTTCTTTAGTTGTCCATCTGTTATCATCTCTTCTAAATATATGACCTGCTCAAGACCATTTCCTTTTTTAAATAGTACTGAAAATATATCTTACTTTTGTTTGTTCTCTTATCCATGAAGCTCTCTTCTTATCTCTCCAAGTTATGCCTATCCATGTCCTCTCCATTCTATTTTGGGCACTCCTAAGTTTGCGTTCATGACACTTTGTTATACTCCAAGTTTCTGATCCATAAATTAATACAGGGAGGACATATTGATTGTACAGTATATATTCCTTTTTTATAGTGAAAGGGGTAACTTGCTTTTCATAATGGAGCTGTGTTTACCAAAGGCACTCCATCCCATGCCTATCTATCCCTCGCTTGCTTTCTCTAGAGTGATCTGGGTTTGCCTTTATAACCTGGCCTAGGTATATGTATTATCTGTAATTTGGTGCTATCTCATTTAAATTACATTTTATATTACATTTGTATTATTTGATATTAGATTTATAGGAATATATATTTAATATCCAATGTAATGTAAATTAAACTGCACCAAACCACAAAAGAAAATTGAAAATCTCCCAGAAGACAACGAAGCTAACCCACCTAGATGATATTAAGGGGAGGTATTTAGTTTGTTCCCTAGACTTCCATCAACCTTAAAATTACACCCCCTTGAGTCCCTTTCAAGATAAATTTGTACATTTTTCGGTAGAAAAATTTCCCGGCCGAAGGCCGGTTCCTCTTAAATTACAGGCTCGCTATCGCTCGCCAGGATAAAATCGACACCTAAATGGCACGAAAGGTCTTAATATGGGGTGAAAGTTCTTAAAATCGCTAAACTAATGGGGCAAACATTTTATAATATCAAAAGCAATGGGGCTAAACATGAGGGAGAAAGGGGTCAAGAAAAAAATCCCTCAAGTGGAGATCTCCCCTTAAGTAACACCCCGTTCTTAACATTAATCATCAATAACAAACCCCAATGCACTTCAATAAACTAAAGAAACCATATGGTCCTCCCGGGATTCGACCTCGGGACACCACACCCGGAACATAAGCATCTAGATAATGGCTGCGAAGAATTCATTATCGAGAGGGCGAAATGGAGGGTGCAGATGCTAACTGTCCGGGCCATAATGAAGGAGAGAGTCATAAATCATCCCAGCCACGATTAATCACCCCAAGGACCGGCACCTCACGAATATTATATGCTGCACGAATTTCACCACGCCATTGCCGCTCGGAAAGTGGAGCCGACACATCCACCTTACATCACGGGGTGCGCTGGGTATGGGGACATGGGCCGTTTTTCTGGTCTCCCTTCTTCCTCATGCTTAGCCCCCGGCCGAAGGCCACAGCCTCGCTATCGGTCGCCGGGAAATAGTCGATACCTAAATGGCACGAAAGGTCTAAAAAAAATACAGAAATGGGCGAATTTTAAAAAAAATTGCCAAACTAATGAGGCGAACGTCTTAAAATTTCAAATGCCAATGGGGCTAAGCATGAGGGAGAAAGGGCCCAGAATATAAAATCCCTCGAGTAGTAATCTTCCCTTAACCCCTTCAGACTCATGACACAGAGGTTGCCAGATTAACAATAAGAAATAGAGTTCTCTCACTCTTATAATTACCTCTCCAAAATTAGTTTTCTGCCCACAGCTAACTCAAAGACAACTGCAGAGGTTGAAGTAACTAAACTAAAGGTTTCTAAATACCCCTGATGGTAACAAAGGCTTTAAAGTATCCCCAATAGGCTCAAAATCGCGTCATATGTCGGAGAGGGTTAATCTAATCTATCCTATCCCATTCGGACTAGATAGCTAGGGGTTCAGTTGACTCCTCGGCTGACTGATGAAGTGGGATGCTAGCTAGGGGTTCAGTTGACTCTATCTCGGTGGACTGATGAAGTGGGATGCTAGCTAGGGGTTCAGTTGACTCTATCTCGGTGGACTGATGAAGTGGGATGCTAGCTAGGGGTTCAGTTGACTCTATCTCGGTGGACTGATGAAGTGGGATGCTAGCTAGGGGTTCAGTTGACTCTATCTCGGTGGACTGATGAAGTGGGATGCTAGCTAGGGGTTCAGTTGACTCTATCTCGGTGGACTGATGAAGTGGGATGCTAGCTAGGGGTTCAGTTGACTCTATCTCGTGGACTGATGAAGTGGGATGCTAGCTAGGGGTTCAGTTGACTCTATCTCGGTGGACTGATGAAGTGGGATGCTAGCTAGGGGTTCAGTTGACTCTATCTCGGTGGACTGGTGAAGTGGGATGATAGCTAGGGGTTCAGTTGACTCTATCTCGGTGGACTGGTGAAGTGGGATGCTAGCTAGGGGTTCAGTTGACTCTATCTCGGTGGACTGGTGAAGTGGGATGCTAGCTAGGGGTTCAGTTGACTCTATCTCGGTGGACTGATGAAGTGGGATGCTAGCTAGGGGTTCAGTTGACTCTATCTCGGTGGACTGGTGAAGTGGGATGATAGCTAGGGGTTCAGTTGACTCTATCTCGGTGGACTGGTGAAGTGGGATGCTAGCTAGGGGTTCAGTTGACTCTATCTCGGTGGACTGGTGAAGTGGGATGCTAGCTAGGGGTTCAGTTGACTCCTCGGTGGACTGATGAAGTGGGATGCTAGCTAGGGGTTCAGTTGACTCTATCTCGGTGGACTGATGAAGTGGGATGCTAGCTAGGGGTTCAGTTGACTCTATCTCGGTGGACTGGTGAAGTGGGATGATAGCTAGGGGTTCAGTTGACTCTATCTCGGTGGACTGGTGAAGTGGGATGCTAGCTAGGGGTTCAGTTGACTCTATCTCGGTCGACTGGTGAAGTGGGATGCTAGCTAGGGGTTCAGTTGACTCCTCGGTGGACTGATGAAGTGGGATGCTAGCTAGGGGTTCAGTTGACTCTATCTCGGTGGACTGATGAAGTGGGATGCTAGCTAGGGGTTCAGTTGACTCTATCTCGGTGGACTGGTGAAGGGGGATGCTAGCTAGGGGTTCAGTTGACTCTATCTCGGTGGACTGGTGAAGTGGGATGCTAGCTAGGGGTTCAGTTGACTCTATCTCGGTGGACTGGTGAAGTGGGATGCTAGCTAGGGGTTCAGTTGACTCTATCTCAGTGGACTGGTGAAGTGGGATGCTAGCTAGGGGTTCAGTTGACTCTATCTCGGTGGACTGATGAAGTGGGATGCTAGCTAGGGGTTCAGTTGACTCTATCTCAGTGGACTGGTGAAGTGGGATGCTAGCTAGGGGTTCAGTTGACTCTATCTCAGTGGACTGGTGAAGTGGGATGCTAGCTAGGGGTTCAGTTGACTCTATCTCGGTGGACTGGTGAAGTGGGATGCTAGCTAGGGGTTCAGTTGACTCTATCTCGGTGGACTGGTGAAGTGGGATGCTAGCTAGGGGTTCAGTTGACTATCTCGGTGGACTGGTGAAGTGGGATGCTAGCTAGGGGTTCAGTTGACTCTATCTCAGTGGACTGGTGAAGTGGGATGCTAGCTAGGGGTTCAGTTGACTCTATCTCGGTGGACTGGTGAAGTGGGATGCTAGCTAGGGGTTCAGTTGACTCTATCTCGGTGGACTGGTGAAGTGGGATGCTAGCTAGGGGTTCAGTTGACTCTATCTCGGTGGACTGGTGAAGTGGGATGCTAGCTAGGGGTTCAGTTGACTCTATCTCGGTGGACTGGTGAAGTGGGATGCTAGCTAGGGGTTCAGTTGACTCTATCTCGGTGGACTGGTGAAGTGGGATGCTAGCTAGGGGTTCAGTTGACTCTATCTCGGTGGACTGGTGAAGTGGGATGCTAGCTAGGGGTTCAGTTGACTATCTCGGTGGACTGGTGAAGTGGGATGCTAGCTAGGGGTTCAGTTGACTCTATCTCAGTGGACTGGTGAAGTGGGATGCTAGCTAGGGGTTCAGTTGACTCTATCTCGGTGGACTGATGAAGTGGGATGCTAGCTAGGGGTTCAGTTGACTCTATCTCAGTGGACTGGTGAAGTGGGATGCTAGCTAGGGGTTCAGTTGACTCTATCTCAGTGGACTGGTGAAGTGGGATGCTAGCTAGGGGTTCAGTTGACTCTATCTCGGTGGACTGGTGAAGTGGGATGCTAGCTAGGGGTTCAGTTGACTCTATCTCGGTGGACTGGTGAAGTGGGATGCTAGCTAGGGGTTCAGTTGACTATCTCGGTGGACTGGTGAAGTGGGATGCTAGCTAGGGGTTCAGTTGACTCTATCTCAGTGGACTGGTGAAGTGGGATGCTAGCTAGGGGTTCAGTTGACTCTATCTCGGTGGACTGATGAAGTGGGATGCTAGCTAAGGGTTCAGTTGACTCTATCTCGGTGGACTGGTGAAGTGGGATGCTAGCTAGGGGTTCAGTTGACTCTATCTCGGTGGACTGGTGAAGTGGGATGCTAGCTAGGGGTTCAGTTGACTCTATCTCGGTGGACTGGTGAAGTGGGATGCTAGCTAGGGGTTCAGTTGACTCTATCTCGGTGGACTGGTGAAGTGGGATGCTAGCTAGGGGTTCAGTTGACTCTATCTCGGTGGACTGGTGAAGTGGGATGCGTCCAATTAAATAATTATTCTGGAATATATATCATGTGTTTGGATTGTGTCTAACTTGTATATAACTTATTGCATGTCAGTAAACCTAGTGTTGCTTTGTTTCGTTTGTAGTCGTTCGCAATACATCAGTTAATAAGGGGTGATTTCCACTTGAGAGGGTTATTTTCGGGATCCCCTTCTCCCTCGTGTTTAACCCCATTAGTTTGGTATTATAAGATGTTTGCCCCATTAGTTTGCCGATTTTTAGACCATACGCCCCATTTATGTCAATTTTAAAACCTTTCGTGCCATTTAGGTGTCGATTTTTTCCTGGCGAGCCTGTAATATAGGGGGAACCGGCTTTCAGCCGGGAAATATTTCTATCGAAAAATGTACACATTTATCTTGAAAGGAGGTCTTGGGGGTATTTTAGTAAGCTTGATGGAAGTCTAGGGAGCAAACTAAATACCTCCCCTTAAGCATCCTGTAGAACTATCTGTGCATATAGATTTGACTAAATTGATTTCTGCTCAACTCGGCGTGTCATATGTACATTAACTGCAATAAATAGTCATGGCAATCAGATATTCGCATTGATTACATCTATATTAATAATAGTGCTTAACCACTTCTACACTTTATGACTGCTTAGCAACACTATGCAACATTTATTTAACCCTTTGAGTACCAGTGACGTGTGCTATATTTTATTCTAGCTATATTTAGACGACCTTAAGGGGAGATCTCCACTCGAGGGATTTTTTTCCTTGACCCCTTTCTCCCTCATGTTTAGCCCCATTGCTTTTGATATTATAAAACGTTTGCCCCATTAGTTTAGCGATTTTAAGAACTTTCACCCCATATTAAGACCTTTCGTGCCATTCAGGTGTCAATTTTATCCTGGCGAGCGATAGCGAGCCTGTAATTTAAGAGGAACCGGCCTTCGGCCGAGACATTTTTCTACCGAAAAATGTACAAATTTATCTTGAAAGGGACTCCAGGGGGTGCAATTTTAAGCTTGATGGAGGTCTAGGGAACAAACTAAATACCTCCCCTTAAACATCTCAGGAAGGATCTGTGGTAGTTAAAAATAGTTGGCTCTAATACAATCTTGTAATAGGTGCCAGAATATAATGAAAAGGAGGTCCCTGGTACTGAATAGGTAAAAATATATATATATGATAATTTGTGATGCGTACAGTGACACAGTACACTCCAGTAGTAGTGTTTTGTTAACCCATACAATAACGGTGCTATCTTTTTCATCATATGCTGGCAACTGTAAGAAGATTATATTCAGCTTAGGAAGGATGTCTACCAATTCAAAGTCTACAGACTGTCTCAATTCGTCCTTTTAACTACTGTTTTTTTGTTTTCTATGTGAGTGAGGGAGACAAAAGGCAGAACTGACTGTATCGAGTGCCTCCCCAGAGTTGAAAGAGTAACAGGGCCAAAATCAATGGGCGTTCGAGCCAAAATTCCTCCCAAGTTACCAAAATTGTATAATTATGGTTAAATATAATTTTAAAAGACGTCTCTGGTACAGATGAGTCTAAAATAAATGTGTTCATGGCACCATTCAAGTTCCTATACAGTATATATACCCCAGAACCCCTTCTCCTATCAGCCTCAAGTGTTCCTCTAAAGCCGGTATCACACGAGAGCTTTTATAGTCAACATTCGGTGGTCAACATTTGTCTGGTAACAGTTCAAGAATATTTTGCATTGGTATCGGAAACTAGACTGATGGTTGATGAATTTAGGTGACCGAAGTCATTTAAATGTTGGCCTCATAAGCTGCTGCCAGATCAGTGTTGAGGATAAATGTTGAGTGAAAAAGCGCTCTTGTGATACCGGCTTAATCGTATGCACTTTCACTCGGCCTGTCAATTCACTCCCCCCCCCCCCCCTCTCCCCCCTAACCCCCTTCTCTCTCGTCCTCTCACTTCATTTCCATATTGCAAGCATTTAATGGTGTGCAATTGAGACCCAAGCGACGCACATCAAGCCAGCGAAAGCGTCCCCTTAGATTATGCATGGCTTTCAAAACAGGATGCCAGGCTTTTAGAAGAGTCCCTCGTTCAATTACCAAGCGAAACAAACATTATTCAACACAGGCACTTTCGTTATTCATTTTACATCGATAAATATTGTCTTTCCAATGTAAGTGAAGGAGACAAAAGGCCAAATTGTGTGTATGCTGGCTCTAAATCTAAAACAATGTAAACTATATAGCATTTTTCTCTCCTTTTCTCTCTTTCCCTGGCTTGTATCCATTCGGCCCCATTTAGCCAACTGCTTTAAGACGTTTATCCCCATCCACGTGTCGATTTCTTCCTGGCGAGCGATAGCGAGCCAGCATTGTATGGAGAAATCCGGCTTCGCCGGAGACATTTTTCTATCGAAAAATGTACAAATTTAGCTTGCTGTCAAAACAAAAATATATTTATGCTGGCTCGCTACCACTCGCCAGGAAAATATCGACACCTGGATGGGGGTAAGCGTCTTAAAACAGTAGGCTGAATGGGGCCAAATGGATACAACCCAGAGAGAGAGAGAGAGAGAGAGAGAGAGAGAGAGAGAGAGAGAGAGAGAGAGAGAGAGAGAGAGAGAGAGAGAGAGAGAGAGAGAGAGAGAGAGAGAGAGAGAACAAAAGAGGTGGGCTCCCTTAAGGGGTAAAGTTGTTTTCATTGGTCGATATCAATATTTTTCTATTATTTTATTATCTATTATCCTAGAAGTCCATCAAGCTTAAACAAAACATCCCCTTGTAGATGAAATTGTATATTTTTCGGTAGACAAATGTCCCCGGTTTCACCTGAATTACAGGCTCGCTATTGCTAGCCAGGACAAACTTGACACCTACTTGGCACAAAAGGTCTTAATATTGACTAAGAAAGGGCCAAAGAAAATCGCCAAACTAAATGGGGCGGACGTCTTAAAATCTGAAAATAAATAGGGCTAAATATGAGAGAGAAGGGGTGCCAGAAAAACCGACCATTACGAGGATTAATTATTATTCTGTTGCAGAGCGTCACCTGCAACACGAACACCTGTATCCGATAATTTGTATCAGCGTCTGGTATCTAAAGTCTATCTATCTATCTATCTATTGCCTTACTCCCCTTACGAGGGTGGCCATACACAGAATGCCCCCAAGCGGACCTATTCCCTGTAAGAGGGACAATCCGAGCCAGTTTACTGAAGGACTTACAGGATTGACCACTCAATTTAGGATCCGTCCGACTCAGAGGCCCTCTGTGTATCTTGTTAGCACTATTTTTCTACAGTGGTGTTCGGCTAATCCATCCACTAACCTGCCTGACCCTTAGCTAAGCAGTACGGATTTGTATCAGGTTTACTCCCCTAGACAGGTTGCCAACCAAGGCTGACGAGTCCCATCCACCCGGATTTGTATAAGGTTGTCTCCCCTAGATGAGTTGCCCACCAAGGCTAACGAGTCTCATCCACCCGGATTTGTATAAGGTTGTCTCCCCTAGATGAGTTGCCGACCAAGGCTAACGAGTCCCATCCACCCGGATTTGTATAAGGTTGTCTCCCCTACATGAGTTGCCGACCAAGGCTAACGAGTCCCATCCACCCGGATTTGTATAAGGTTGTCTCCCCTAGATGAGTTGCCGACCAAGGCTAACGAGTCCCATCCACCCATCAGCGTCTGGTATCTAAAGTACTTGTGTTTATTTATGTAACCAAAACTGGACACCAATTTCCCAAATGCGTTACTCCATCGTACAGTCCATCTATGAGGACATGGGTTAACACTATCTGGTGCAACGTCTCGGGGGTTATTATGGTATTATGTGTCATTATTATTGAGGTTTGAATTGTTTTAGCCATTTTCGAACATTTTTTTTTTAGTTTACCCGCTTGACTTGGAATAACGCCTCTCCAGACCCCCTTCAAACAAACAAAAAACGTCCCCCAGACCCCCTTCAAGCTAAATGTGTACATTTTTCGGTAGAAAAATGTCCCGGCCAAAGGCCGGTTTCTCCCAAATTGCGGGCTCGCTATCGCTCGCCCAGAAAAAATCGACAACTTATTGGGTTGAAGCATCATATAATCGCCAAACTAATGCGATGAAACGTCTTAAAATCTCCAAGCTAATGGAGTAAAACTGGGAGGCTCCAAATTGGCCCGCCCTGCACCTAATAGGGTTAAACCGGTATCACACGAGAGCTTTTATAGTCAACAATTTTCTGGCAACATTTCTGGAGTACCTTTTGCGCTGCTGGTATCGGAAACTGGTATCGGATGGGTTGAGGAATTTAGGTGGTAGAGATGTTTTAAATGTTGACCTCAAAAGCTGCCAGACCAGTATTGAGGATACAAAATGTTAAGGGAAAAAGCGCTCGTGGGATATCGGCTTAAGGGGAGATTTCCACCTGGAGGATTTTTTCTGGACCCCTTTCTCCCTCATGTTTAGCCCCATTGCTTTTAATATTTTAAGACGTTCGCCCTATTAGTTTGGCGATTTTAATAACTTTCGCCCCATTTCTGTCAATTTTAAGACGTTTCGTGCCATTTAGGTGTCGATTTTTTCCTGGCGAGCGATAGCGAGCCTGTAACTTAAGAGGAATCGGCCTTCGGCCGGGACATTTTTCTACCGAAAAATATACATATTTATCTTGAAAGGGGGTCTAGGGGATGTCATTTTAAGCTTGATGGAGGTCTAAGCAACACACTAGAAACCTCCCTTTAACCCCTATAACAGGATGACGCATATCTTAATTGTATTGTGGCTATTAAGTAACACCCCGTTCTTAACATTAATCATCATGTATTATTATTATTTATCATTATTTTATTATTGTATTATTTATTTGAGGAACCCATGCAAATTTGAGGAACCCATGCAAATTTGAGGAACCCATGCAAATTTGAGGAACCCATGCAAATTTGAGGAACCCATGCAAATTTGAGGAACCCATGCAAATTTGAGGAACCCATGCAAATTTGAGGAACCCATGCAAATTAAGAGGAACCCATGCAAATTAAGAGGAACCCATGCAAATTAAGAGGAACCCATGCAAATTAAGAGGAACCCATGCAAATTAAGAGGAACCCATGCAAATTAAGAGGAACCCATGCAAATTAAGAGGAACCCATGCAAATTAAGAGGAACCCATGCAAATTAAGAGGAACCCCTGCAAATAAAGAGGAACCCATGCAAATAAAGATAGACCTGTGGAAGACGAGGGGTTCATGGACAAGGGGTTCTGATTCCAAGAGACCCTTACTAAGCTTAGTTTCTAAGCGCTTAGTGTTAGCCAGAAATTCCAAAGTAAACTTAACCCTTTCAGACTCATATGACGCAGAGGTTGCCAGATTAGTAATAAGAAATAGAGTTCTCTCACTCTTATAAATACCTCTCCAAAATTAGTTTTCTGCCCACAGCTAACTCAAAGACAACTGCAGAGGTTGAAGTAACTAAACTAAAGGTTTATAAATACCCCTGATGGTAACAAAGACTTTAAAGTATCCCTAATAGGCTCAACACAGCTAACTCAAAGACAACTGCAGAGGTTGAAGTAACTAAACTAAAGGTTTCTAAATACCCCTGATGGTAACAAAGGCTTTAAAGTATCCCCAATAGGCTCAACACAGCTAACTCAAAGACAACTGCAGAGGTTGAAGTAACTAAACTAAAGGTTTCTAAATACCCCTGATGGTAACAAAGGCTTTAAAGTATCCCCAATAGGCTCAACACAGCTAACTCAAAGACAACTGCAGAGGTTGAAGTAACTAAACTAAAGGTTTCTAAATACCCCTGATGGTAACAAAGGCTTTAAAGTATCCCCAATAGGCTCAACACAGCTAACTCAAAGACAACTGCAGAGGTTGAAGTAACTAAACTAAAGGTTTCTAAATACCCCTGATGGTAACAAAGGCTTTAAAGTATCCCTAATTGGCTCAACACAGCTAACTCAAAGACAACTGCAGAGGTTGAAGTAACTAAACTAAAGGTTTCTAAATACCCCTGATGGTAACAAAGGCTTTAAAGTATCCCCAATAGGCTCAACACAGCTAACTCAAAGACAACTGCAGAGGTTGAAGTAACTAAACTATAGGTTTCTAAATACCCCTGATGGTAACAAAGGCTTTAAAGTATCCCCAATAGGCTCAACACAGCTAACTCAAAGACAACTGCAGAGGTTGAAGTAACTAAACTAAAGGTTTGTAAATACCCCTGATGGTAATAAAGGCTTTAAAGTATCCCTAATAGGCTCAACACAGCTAACTCAAAGACAACTGCAGAGGTTGAAGTAACTAAACTAAAGGTTTGTAAATACCCCTGATGGTAACAAAGGCTTTAAAGTATCCCTAATAGGCTCAACATTGCGTCATATGTCGGAGAGGGTTAATGTTAGCCAGAAATTCCAAAGTATCTTAAAATCAATCCATCGTACTGAGAGAGTGGTGTTGAAGCCCGGCCAGCAAGCAATAATCTGGTCTGACAAACGTCGACATGACATACAGACGCCAGGCCCGACATTTACGACTCTTACGACGTACTAAACCCGAGAGGCGCCGCTAGGGGGACCATCAAAGCCAGATAACTAGACTGACTTACTCTGTTCTATTGTGACGCCATCTTGTAGACCTTGTTCGTAACTGTATCCAAGCCGAGGATATTCTCTTTGGATCTCCACTTTAACCCCCATTAGTTTGGTAATTTAACCTCTACTGTACCCTAGCGTACAGTAATACATGTCCCCCCCCCCCCCCCAGTCCCAAGCAATGTGGCCAAATTGGCAAGATAAAACAACCTTCCACCTCAAGAGATGAAGGAAGACTGGCTCTCCCAGCCTTCAGTGGGTTGTATATAAGCTGAGAAGTGTTGCCATATCGAGAGCAGTGCTCAAACGGTCGTGGTACCAGGCACAGCCTGATACAGGCAGTTACAAGGAAAGTACATTACTGACGGCTCCCAGCCGTCGCTGGGACTGGGGAGTGACTTATCTACTGACGGCTGGTAGCCATCGCTGGGATTGGCCGGGTTAAGACGCTTTGCTTCAATAGGAGTTGATTCCTTCCTACAGAGCGATAGCGAGCCTAGAATTGAAGAGAACCGGATTTCGGCCGCGACATTTTGCTCACGAAAAATGTACATGTATATAGCTTATTTTGTCATTAATATTTATTTATTTGTATCAATTTGTTAAGCTTGAAGGAGGTCAGGGGGCAAACAAAAAATATTGTTGTACGAAATTGTAAGCACAATCAAACTCCTCAATATTAATGTAAATCTATATAATAATTTTGATTGTCTGTCTGTCTGTCTGTCTGTTCTTTATAGGCGGCTGCAGTTTTTAAGCTAGAGCGTTCATACTTGGTAGGCATAGTAAGGGGGTCCCTAGGCAGGTTTTAGTGAAAAAATAGAATTCCCCAGGGTGAAACGGATGGAGAAAATGGAAGCGAAATCGGAAAAAGGACCGTTTGGGGCAGGAGGCCTCCGATCGAAAAAGTGTATGGAACGAAAGTTGTTCGCAGCCCCCCAAAATGGGGGTATGGATGAGGTCAGATCCAAAATCGGAGGTCATTTAGCGGCCGAAATCGAGGTCGCCGTTTAATGAGGCACAGGGAGGTCGAGGCAGGTGTGGTAGTAGTGATTGATGATGGTGATTATGGTAGTAGTAGTGGTGGTAGTAGTGATGGTGATTATGGTGATTAACCGGGCAACGCCGGGTACCCCTGCTAGTATTGTCTAAATATAGCTAGAATAAAATATAACACACGACGCTGGTACTCAAAGGGTTAAGCTGCACAAAATCGTCTAAGTATAAGCTAGAATAAAAAAGAAAACACGTAGCCTGGGTGACTGAAAGCCTCGTCTGTGTGGGTTGGAGATACTTGAGCTATAAATAACTCACTTGTTGTCAGAGGAGCTTTCTTGGTGTTGAAAGCAAAATGATGGCTGGTGTATATTCGTCTGGGGTCATGAGCAATTGAGAGTGCAGATTAATTATCCGATTAGAGGTTCTTATTGATCTAGATTTTCCTCTTGCAATTAACCCTTTCACGCCTTTATGACGCAGCGGTTGCCAGACTAACAATAAGAAATAGAGTTCTCTCACTCTTATAATTACCTCTCCAAAATTAGTTTTCTGCCCACAGCTAACTCAAAGACAACTGCAGAGGTTGAAGTAACTAAACTAAAGGTTTCTAAATACCCCTGATGGTAACAAAGGCTTTAAAGTATCCCCAATAGGCTCAACACAGCTAACTCAAAGACAACTGCAGAGGTTGAAGTAACTAAACTAAAGGTTTCTAAATACCCCTGATGGTAACAAAGGCTTTAAAGTATCCCCAATAGGCTCAACACAGCTAACTCAAAGACAACTGCAGAGGTTGAAGTAACTAAACTAAAGGTTTCTAAATACCCCTGATGGTAACAAAGGCTTTAAAGTATTCCCAATAGGCTCAACACAGCTAACTCAAAGACAACTGCAGAGGTTGAAGTAACTAAACTAAAGGTTTCTAAATACCCCTGATGGTAACAAAGGCTTTAAAGTATTCCCCAATAGGCTCAACACAGCTAACTCAAAGACAACTGCAGAGGTTGAAGTAACTAAACTAAAGGTTTCTAAATACCCCTGATGGTAACAAAGGCTTTAAAGTATCCCCAATAGGCTCAACACAGCTAACTCAAAGACAACTGCAGAGGTTGAAGTAACTAAACTAAAGGTTTCTAAATACCCCTGATGGTAACAAAGGCTTTAAAGTATCCCCAATAGGCTCAACACAGCTAACTCAAAGACAACTGCAGAGGTTGAAGTAACTAAACTAAAGGTTTCTAAATACCCCTGATGGTAACAAAGGCTTTAAAGTATCCCCAACAGGCTCAACACAGCTAACTCAAAGACAACTGCAGAGGTTGAAGTAACTAAACTAAAGGTTTCTAAATACCCCTGATGGTAACAAAGGCTTTAAAGTATCCCCAATAAGCTCAAAATCGCGTCATATGTCGGAGAGGGTTAATTAATACACAAACCTAAATAATACATCAATAATAAATATTCAATAATAATAGTGAAAGGGTTAAGGGGAGATTTCCACTTGAGGGACTTTTCTTGACCCCTTTCTCCCTCATGTCTAGCCCTATTGCTTTTGAGGTTTTAAGAAGTTTGCCCCATTAGTTTGGTGATTTTAAGAATTTCCGCCCCATTCTGTCAATTTTAAGACCTTTCGTGCCATTTAGGTGTCGATTTTATCCTGGCGAGCTATAGCGAGCCTGTAATTTAAGAGTTAGCGGCCTTCGGCCGGGACATTTTTCTACCGAAAAATGTACACATTTATCTTGAAAGGGGGTCAAGGGGGTGACATTTTAAGATTGCTGCAGGAGTAGGAAACAAACTAAAAACCTCCCCTTAACTAGTTCAGGATTCGAACATCCTTTTTCCTATTACTTTGGCTCACATTAGACGATTTTGCTCAGATTTGGAAGGTCCTGTAGGGATCAAAGGCTGCAGGTAATCGTCAAGACTTTAGCTAGTGTAAGATAAACGTGAAGATACAAACATTGAAGGGGGCATTGAAGTGGGCATTGAAGGGGGCATTGAAGTAGGCATTGAAGGGGGCATTGAAGTGGAGCATTGAAGGGGGCATTGAAGTGGGGCATTGAAGGGGGCATTGAAGTGGGGCATTGAAGGGGGCATTGAAGTGGAGCATTGAAGGGGGAGCATTGAAGGGGGCATTGAAGTGGAGCATTGAAGGGGCATTGAAGTGGAGCATTGAAGGGGGCATTGAAGGGGGCATTTAAGGGGGCATTGAAGTGGAGCATTGAAGGGGGCATTGAAGTGGGGCATTGAAGTGGACATTGAAGGGGGCATTGAAGTGGGCATTGAAGTGGAGCATTGAAGGGGAGCATTGAAGGAGGCATTGAAGGGGGGGGCATTGAAGGGGGCATTGAAGTGGGGCATTGAAGTGGAGCATTGAAGGGGGCATTGAAGTGGAGCTTGGAGAGGATAAGCCAAACGCAGCTGTCATGTCAAATTAAGGGGGGTCACCGGCTTTTTTTTATCTTTCTCTCCCTGGCTTGTATCCATTCGGCCCCATTCAGCCAACTGTTTTAAGATGTTTATCCCCATCTAGTGGTCGATTTTTTCCTGGCGAGCGATAGCGAGCAAGCATTTTATGGAGAAATCCGGCTTCGCCGGAGAAATTTTTCTATGGAAAAATGTGCAAACTTAACTTGCTGTCAAAACAAAAATATATATATGCTGGCTCGCTACCGCTCGCCAGTAAAATATTGACACCTGGATGGGCGTAAACGTCTTAAAACAGTAGGCTGAATGGGGCCAAATGGATACAAGCCAAAGAGAGAGGGAGAGAAAGAGAAAAAAGCGAGGTGGGTTCCCTTAATGTGTGACCGACTCTCATAAACCCATCAGATGAACCGGAGCAGACACGAGATTACGCTGCCTTGGGGAGTGGTTTTAACTAGTTTGTTTTTTCTCCTATTGAAGTTATAATATGATTTAATCAGCTTAAGGGGAGGTTTCTAGTTTGTTTCCTACTCCTCCAGCAATCTTAAAATTTCACCCCCTTGACCCCTTTTCAAGATAAATTTGTACATTTTTCGGTAGAAAAATGTCCCGGCCGAAGGCCGATTCCTCTTAAATTACAGGCTCGCTGTCGCTCGCCAGGAAAAAATCAACACCTAAATGGAACGAAAGGTCTTAAAAGTGACATAAATGAGGTGAAACTTCTTAAAATCGCCAAACTAATGGGGCAAACATCTTAAAATCTCAAAAGCAATGGGGCTAGACATGAGAGAGAAAGGGGTCCAGAAAAAAGTCCCTCAAGTGGATATCCCCCCTTAAGGGGGACTGGTATATTTTTTGGGAGTAGTTGGAATATATATATATATATATATATATATATATATATATATATATATATATATATATATATATATATATATATATAAAAGTTAGAGCACACCGTTGTATCAAGAGGTGAACAATATCGTCTGAGGGTAACTGGGCTGAATGCTAGAAAGGTGTGGTACTAAAGTTTATTTGTTGCCAGCTGATGGGAAATTGTAATGTAACTATCTTGTTTATGGCCCCCTCACACATTTACGACTTGGACGGCGACATGGCACGTATTGAGTTTGGCGAAAAAGTCGGGGAATTGGAGCACGACAAATTAAGCTAAGAGGCCCTTACGTGGCCATCTCGTACCCAGAACGAGCATGCATGTACTGAAGCCGAAGACAGAACGTACCCAATTCGAGGCATCGCGGCTTCACTCATAGACGTGGGCAATGCCAGCTCGAATCATGCGACACTAACAAGATACAACAAAAATTACAATGTACCTACAACGTACCCCGTACCTGAGGTAAAGCCTTTGTTACCATCAGGGGTATTTAGAATAGAAACCTTTAGTTTAGTTACTTCAACCTCTGCAGTTGTCTTTGAGTTAGCTGTGTTGAGCCTATTGGGGATACTTTAAAGCCTTTGTTACCATCAGGGGTATTTAGAAACCTTTAGTTTAGTTACTTCAACCTCTGCAGTTGTCTTTGAGTTAGCTGTGTTGAGCCTATTGGGGATACTTTAAAGCCTTTGTTACCATCAGGGGTATTTAGAAACCTTTTAGTTTAGTTACTTCAACCTCTGCAGTTGTCTTTGAGTTAGCTGTGTTGAGCCTATTGGGGATACTTTAAAGCCTTTGTTACCATCAGGGGTATTTAGAATAGAAACCTTTAGTTTAGTTACTTCAACCTCTGCAGTTGTCTTTGAGTTAGCTGTGTTGAGCCTATTAGGGATACTTTAAAGCCTTTGTTACCATCAGGGGTATTTAGAATAGAAACCTTTAGTTTAGTTACTTCAACCTCTGCAGTTGTCTTTGAGTTAGCTGTGGGCAGAAAACTAATTTTGGAGAGGTAATTATAAGAGTGAGAGAACTCTATTTAGTATTGCTAATCTGGCAACCTCTGCGTCATATGAGTCTGAAAGGGTTAAGAAGGACCTCCAGCAATTAACAGGCTGCGAACTATCTTGATTAACCCTTTTTACCACCACAAATCCTTTTTGAAGCCTGACAATATCGCATAATTATAGCTAGAATACAATGGAAAAGAAGGGGATAATAATAATAATAATAATAATAATAATAATAATGATAATAATAATAATAATAATAATAAAAATAATAATAAAAATAATAATAATAAAACAATAATAATAAAATAATAATAATAAATAAAAAAATAATAATAAAAAATAATAATAATAAAATAATAATAAAAATAATAATAATA
>CM064494.1:13333648-13373648 GCA_032716605.1 Paralithodes platypus
AACGTCTTAAAACAGTTGGCTGAATGAGGCCGAATGGATACAAGCCAGGGAAAGAGAGAAAAGGAGAGTAAGATGCCTCCTTCCTGGGCTGGATACAAGGGGAAACTAAGTAAAGCATGTATTGTTAAGGGACCCCACCTCGCTTTTTTTGTTCTCTTTTTCTCCCTCTCTCTCTCTCTTTGGCTTGTATCCATTCGGCCCCATTGTATTATATGATAAAGACGATTGTTACTGTGATATTAAGGGGAGGCAGACCGTTTTTCTGGACCCCCTTCTCCCTAATGTTTAGCCCCACTAGTTTTGAGATTATAAGACATTCGGCCCATTAGTTTGGCGATTTTAACACCTTTCGTCCCATTTCGTTGTCAATTTTAAGACATTTCGTGTCATTTAGGTGTCTATTATTTCCTGGCGAGCGATACCGAGTCTGTATTTTGAAGAGGAAGCGGCCTTCGGCCGGGAAATTTTTCTACCGAAAAATTTACAAATTTATATCGAAGGTGGGGGGGGGGGTCTAGTGGGTGTTTATTTAAGTTTGATAAAGGTTTAGAGAACAACCTAAACCCCTTCCTTAAACCATTGAGCCGAACCAGTAAATTATGCTGCTCCCTTAACACTAATAACTCCCCCAAACGAAATGATTGAAAGCATGAAATTATCTCGGGATTCGAACCTAGGATACCACATACAGAACTTACACGCTCTAACCATTACACCACCAAGCAAATAAGGATACTATTACATCATCAAGAAAATAAAGATACTCAGGATTCGAACCCGGGATACCACATGCAGAACTTACACGCTCTAACCATCACACCATCAAGCAAATAAAGATACTATTACATCAAGTAGATAAAGATACTCAGGATTCGAACCCAGGGTACCACATGCAGAACTTACACGCTCTAACCATCACACCATCAAGCAAATAAAGATACTATTACATCAAGTAGATAAAGATACTCAGGATTCGAACCCGGGATACCACATACAGAACTTACACGCTCTAACCATTACACCACCAAGCAAATAAGGATACTATTACATCATCGAGAAAATAAAGATACTCAGGATTCGAACCCGGGACACCACATGCAGAACTTACACGCTCTAACCATCACACCACCAAGAAAATAAAGATACTGGTGATGATGAGGATGATAGTGCCCAATGGTTCACTCAGGACAGACAGGTGTGGCACTAATGGTGATCTATGAAGCTAGTCCACACAGACCCCCTCCCTTCGCTTTCTCTCTCCCTCTCTCTTTGGCTTGTATCCATTCGGCCCCATTCAGCCTACTGTTTTAAGACGCTTACTCCCATCCAGGTGTCAATATTTTCCCCAGCATATATATATTTTTGTTTTGACAGCAAGCTAAATTTGTACATTTTTCGATAGAAAAATGTCTCCGGCGAAGCCGGATTTCTCCATACAATGCTGGCTCGCTATCGCTCGCCAGGAAGAAATCGACACCTGGATGGGGTTAAACGTCTTAATAAGGAGAGAAATATAGTGATAGTGCCAATGGTTCGCCCTGGACAGACAGTTGTGGCACTAATGTTGATCCATGGAGCTAGTCCACACAGACCCCCTCCCTGAGCTGGATACAATGGAAAATGTTGGGGATAATGTATTGTGGAGAGGTGGAAGAGTAAAGGATGATAGGGTGATGGTAGTGATGGTGTTAGTGGTGATGGTAGTGGAAAAGGTTGGAGGTAATGTATTGTGGAGAGGTTGTGGAAGAGTAAAGGATGATAGGGTGATGGTAGTGATGGTGTTAGTGGTGATGGTAGTGGAAAAGGTTGGAGGTAATGTATTGTGGAGAGGTTGTGGAAGAGTAAAGGATGATATTGGTGATGGTAGTGATGGTGTTAGTGGTGTTGGTAGTGGAAAAGGTTGGAGGTAATGTATTGTGGAGAGGTTGTGGAAGAGTAAAGGATGATAGGGTGATGGTAATGATGGTCTTAGTGGTGTTGGTAGTGGAAAAGGTTGGAGGTAATGTATTGTGGAGAGGTTGTGGAAGAGTAAAGGATGATAGGGTGATGGTAATGATGGTGTCAGTGGTGATGGTAGTGGAAAAGGTTGGAGGTAATGTATTGTGGAGAGGTTGTGGAAGAGTAAAGGATGATAGGGTGATGGTAATGATGGTGTTAGTGGTGTTGGTAGTGGAAAAGGTTGGAGGTAATGTATTGTGGAGAGGTTGTGGAAGAGTAAAGGATGATATTGGTGATGATAATGATGGTCTTAGTGGTGTTGGTAGTGGAAAAGGTTGGAGGTAATGTATTGTGGAGAGGTTGTGGAAGAGTAAAGGATGATATTGGTGATGATAATGATGGCGTTAGGTTACACTGGCTGAATGGCTACAGTAAAGTAATAGATGAGTCAGAGAGAGAGAGAGAGAGATAGCTTCACTGCCACGTATACATGCATCTCGTCAACTAAATTCTACCAGTGTGTGTAGGTGTAAGACATGTGCGCGTGTGTGTGTATGTGTGTCAGAAGTTTATCATATGCCTCCATCTTTACGACAGCCAAACATGAGAGCCACCCCCAGCAAGCCACACTAAGCCACTCTTTATGAGAGAGAGAGAGAGAGAGAGAGAGACAGACAGAGAGATAGAGACAGACAGAGAGATAGAGACAGACAGACAGAGAGAGAGAGAGAGAGACAGACAGACAGACAGACAGAGAGAGAGAGACAGACAGACAGACAGACAGAGAGAGAGAGAGAGAGACAGACAGAGAGAGAGAGACAGACAGAGAGATAGACAAACAGAGAGAGACAGACAGACAGACAGACAGACAGACAGAGAGAGAGAGCACAAACCATCTTAATATGGATTTAGAGAAGGTATAAACATCACATCAACGATAACAATAGCATCTGTTAAAATGGCCAAAACAATAAAGAAAGGAATAATGATGTTTTATATTCCAGAGATATTAGCAAAACATTTGACAAATTCTATATAAGTAACACCCCGTTCTTAACATTAATCATCAATTACAAACCCCAATGTACTTGAATGAACCAATGAAAACATAGGGTCCTCCCGGGATTCGAACTCGGGACACCACACCCAGAACACAAGCATCTAAACCATTACACCATCAACATTACACTATAAATTACTCCAACAACTAGATATGTCTGAACGAACGGCAGAATTACTACAATATATAACTGTTGTGTAGACGGAAAAGCAAGCATCACAGTCAACGCAGCGTTATCAACAAAATGTCTTATATGCACAGCAGACATATCACCCTTTCAAAGTCACGAGAGTACTACTCGACTAAAATTATATCAAACTGCACAGCTTCCGGACACGACGATCTATAGTCTATTCGCTGTAAGTAGGCGAGAAATCATGACCTCTAACCTCTGTAACTCCAAAACGACTGGAGTAATCGAGCTAATATTGCTACCATTTGGGAAGAGCTAGTCAAGGAATAGATGTGGAAATGTACAGCCAATTTGCTCTAGCCCTTCTTGAGTTACATAGGATAGCGGTCATGATTTCTCGCCTACTTACAGCGAATAGACTATAGTGCGAAGAGAAGTAACCCAAATTAATTACTTGGTCAATATTTACGAGTCACACCACAGCTGGAATCTCATTTCTAATGGTAGTTTTGGGTTCCTATCATTCTATGCTTCATTGCTATATACTTTTTATCCACCGGATTTTTTTTTTTTCTTGTTTTTTTTTTTTTTTTTTTTTTTTTTTTTTTTTTTTAGCATTAACCTAACCTAAAAACCTAACCTAACCTAACCTAACCTAAATGTATTTGGGGGCTATTAGGTTAGGTTAGGTTAGGTTAAGTTAGGTTAGGTTAGGTTAGGTTAGGTTTTTTGGTTAGGTTAATGCTAAAAAAAAAAAAAAAAAAAAAAAAAAAAAAAAAATCCGGTGGATAAAAAGTATATAGCAATGAAGCATAGAATGATAGGAACCCAAAACTACCTTAAAAATGAGATCCCAGCTGTGGTGTGACTCGTAAATATTGACCAATTACTTCGACAACATAATCAATAATATAAAAACAACAATAGTTTTCTATGGAAAGAATAGCCGATAGCATAGACTACAGTAGATGTGGACTTGACACGAAAATGGAACTTTGCAGTAAGGGACCGAAAATCGGAGAACGAACCCCAAGTTCGAACCTCGAAACCACGAAAATATCACATTTCCGCGGTTTCGAGGGTCGAACTTGGGGGTTCGTTTTCCGATTTTGGGTCCCTTACTGCAAAGTTCCATTTTCGTGTCCAGTCCAGATCTACTGTAGGCTATGCCAATGGATATACAAATTGAAGGAAAACTCGAACAACACACAACAAAGGAGCAAAATGTTGGGTAAGGTCCTGTGTAGCGGGTTGAACTAATTTTCAGATGCCTATTTACTAAGAAACATTGACCAATATCTTTAACCTAACCTAACCAAAACCTATCCTAATCTAACTTAACCTTACCTAGTATATTAGTGGACTATTAATAAATGTAAGGTAGCATTCAAGGAGACTACAGCAGAACTCGTTCTTCTTCTTCTTCTTCTTCTTACCTCTGACCGGGTATAGGCTATCCTAGTGTGTACTAGCCTATACCCCTTTGAAAGGATATTAGCCTAACCTAACAACCTTACCTAACCTATCCTAGTATTATGGGTGGGGGCTGCGGCCCCCTCACCCCCGCTATTTGACATATTTGACATATTTTTGGTGTATTTTTCTGTGAAAAGGGTATTTTTTCAATTTGTCGATAACGAAAATCCTCCATGCGGACTATATGGAGAAAAATATGGCGAATCTGTTGGTGCCTATTTTCCCTAATAAATAGTTTCTAATAAGGAGGATGTAGTGTCCTTGAAGATTATCAGAATATAATACCAAAATTAGAACAAAATAAAATACGATAATATAGCAAGGGACACACTGGTACTTACTTCACGTGGGAAGCCAAGCAGATCACAGGACACCGGTGTCACTTATATCTGGGCTACGTCTGCACTGGTGTAGGGCCGCCAGGATTGGGAGGTCTAACACGTTGCTGCTACCACCGAGAACTGAGAAGTTTTGGCCATGCTGGAAAGAATATACAGAGTGTTAACTTCACACTATAATTGCGAAAAACATTACATGCACGCCATCTATTGGCCAAGATCGTTGATAAGAGAATGGGAATACAATAGGGTAAGATCCTGTGAAGCCGGAGGAACTGTTTTTCAGATGCCTATTTACTAAGAAACATTGACCAATATCTTTAACCTAACCTAACCCTAACCTAACCTAACCTAACCTAGTATATTAGTGGACTATTTATGAAGGTAAAATGTAAAAAAATATTGTAACATTACCAAATTATTGAGATAAATTTACAGGTCCACCCGCTACACAGGATTATACCTACAAGAGGTTTTAAAGAAAACTTATGCAGGGTAATAATCTTATTTATTTATTTCACTCACAACACCAAGCATCTCCCTATGAAATTAATGACGGTGATAAAATGATGTCTTAGCTGCATCACTCTTCAGGTAACTATGCAGGTATTTAGGTAACTATGCAGGTATTTAGGTAACTATGCAGGTATTTAGGTAACTATGCAGGTATTTAGGTAACTATGCAGGTATTTAAGTAACTATGCAGGTATTTAAGTAACTATGCAGGTATTTAGGTAACTATGCAGGTATTTAAGTAACTATGCAGGTATTTAAGTAACTATGCAGGTATTTAAGTAACTATGCAGGTATTTAGGTAACTATGCAGGTATTTAAGTAACTATGCAGGTATTTAGGTAACTATGCAGGTATTTAGGTAACTATGCAGGAATTTAGGTAACTATGCAGGTATTTTGAACGGCAGATGTGGGGTGCATATTAGTATCGTTTATCTTTGTATATTGTCCAGTTGTCATGATGTTTGATAACCTCACTAATATTGTCCTCTGGGTGATTGCAATGTAATACATATTATGGCCCTTAACCCTCGTCTAGCGGGGTTTTTTTGGGCTATTTTGGGCATATTCAGACCCTCCTGAATGATCAATCAAGTATATGCATGAAAAGAAATGTATTCAGCAAAAAAAAAAAACTAGGCGCTACAAGCTTCACAATGAGACCAGAACGAGCTACGTAGCACTCGTCGTTTTGATGCAGTGCTACCACCAACATGGGAGTTTAGTGTATAGCAGCATATTTTTTCCAGCTACACTCACTACTGGCTACACTGCCGGCCTCTCGAGAACAGAGGGAGCGTGAGTCAGTGGGCGGCGGTAAGCCCTGGGTGTCGGCCGTGTGGCCTGCTGCTCTCCCAGCCATTTGCACTCGATTTTAACCCTTTAAAAATCTTAATAATGCTCCTAACTTGCTGCTTTTTAGATACAGACTTAAGTCGGGCCCCGCTCTTTAAGTGTTAAGGGGAGATTTCCACTTGAGGGATTTTTTTCTTGACTCCTTTCTCCCTCATGGTTAGCCCCATTGCTTTTGATATTATAAGACGTTCGCCCCATTATTTTGACGATTTTAAGAACTTTCAACCCATTTCTGTCAATTTTAAGACCTTTCGTGCCATTTACAGTAGGTGTCGATTTTATCCTGGCGAGCGATAGCGAGCCTGTAATTTACGAGGAACCGGCTTTCAGCCGGGACATTTTTCTACCGAAAAATGTACAAATTTATCTTGAAAGGGGCTCAAGGAGGTGTAATCTTAAGCTTGAAGGATATCTAGGGACCAAACTAAAAACCTCCCCTTAATTCAAACACTGAGAATGTGGCACATAAATGTTTTACACATTAATACATGTAAATGGCTGTAATGCATAATAACGTAGGCTTACCTTATAACATTTAACTATATTACCTGTGATCTCTCTGTCGGCATATAAGTTAACATTTTTCAGTAACCTAACCACACACAGCTCTTACGGGCAGATTCGCAAGAAGTTGGTTACAGAGAATTACCCTTATCAAGAGTTACACTCCGGTGTACAGTCGCGCTAATAAGTGATGACTCGGCACCAAGTGTGTTTTGATCAATAATTGGTATCAGCATATATTAAAGCTTTATTTCTTCATATCGAGTGAAATATACAAACATGTTCCTACACTTACCCACCCTATTCAACATCTGACAGACATTGATACAACACAGACCAAGCCAAACGTAATGACAGCTGGGATATGACTTATTAGCGCGACCGTACATGGACAAATAATGTATGCATATAAAATGATGTCTATCATATACAGTATATATAAATATTCAGATATACAAATTTGCATGGAAAAAATTTATATTAAAAATAGAGCTAAATAGGTTAGGGCGGCATATTTCAGAGGATGTTTCTAGTTCGTATCCAAAATGTACCATACCAGCTGCATATCAGATACTTGAAGCCTCATGGGGCGCGCCTAGGAGGTGTTGAAGGGAGAGGAAGCTGAGGAAAAACTAAATCTCAATTAAAGTGGTGGAGGTGGTGAAAACTGCGAATTTGACCCTAATTATAGCTGAACATACGGCCCTGTTGTTTATACTATGGTGGAGAGAGAGAGAGAGAGAGAGAGAGAGAGAGAGAGAGAGAGAGAGAGAGAGAGAGAGAGAGAGAGGGGGGGGGAGGCAGAGAAAAAGTAGGTAATACAGTGTAAGTCAAATAGAAAATGGAGGCTTTAAGGGGAGATGTCCACTTGAGGGATTTTTTTCTTTACCCCTTTCTCCCTCATGTTTAGCCCCATTGATTTTGAGATTATAAGACGTTCGCCCCATAAGTTTGTCGATTTTAAGAACTTTCACCCCATTTATGTCACTTTTAAGACCTTTCGTGCCATTTAGGTGTCGATTTTTTCATGGCGAGCGATAGCGAGCCTGTAATTTAAGAGGATCCGGCCTTCGGCTGGGACATTTTTCTACCGAAAAATGTATAAATTTATCTTGAAAGGGAGTCTAGGGGGAGTAATTTTAAGCTTGATGGAAGTATAGGGAATCAACTAAAAACCTCCCCTTAAAGAGGGTTTATTTTCCAATGAATCCTGAAACGTCAAAGGGGATCACATGGCATCGTCTGGAGGTAGGTGATCGTACTGAAAGGGTTACCAGCGAGGTGAGAGAGACCTTTGGGTAAACTGTGGTAAACCTCGAGTCAACACAGCACTAATTGACTCCATATACCCAGTGGGGAAGTTGGGGGGGGGGGGGGGGAGGGAGGGAGGACAGTAAGGAGGAAAAGATGAAGGGAGGTTGGAGAGAGAGAGAGAAGCAGATAAACAGGGAGGTAAATGGGGAGGGAGAGGCAGGGAGGAAGGTAGTGAAGGAATGTGGGAAGGAGGGAGAAAGATGAAGGGAGGTTGGAGAGAGAGAGAGGCAGATAAATGGGGAGGGAGAGGCAGGAAGGAAGGAAAGTAGTAAAGGAAAATGGGTGGGAGAGAGAGGCAGGCACGAAGATAATGATGGCAAGTGGTAGGGAGGGAGGCAAGAAGGAAGGAAGATGAAGGAAGTGGTAGGGAGGAAAGCAAGACGGAAGGAAGATGATGAAGGAAAGTGGTAGGGAGGGAGGCAAGAAGGAAGGAAGATGAAGGAAAGTGGTAGGGAGGGAAGCAAGAAGGAAGGAAGATGAAGGAAAGTGGTAGGGAGGGAAGCAAGAAGGAAGGAAGATGAAGGAAAGTGGTAGGGAGGGAAGCAAGAAGGAAGGAAGATGATGGAAAGTGGTAGGGAGGGAAGCAAGAAGGAAGGAAGATGATGGAAAGTGGTAGGGAGGGAAGCAAGACGGAAGGAAGATCAAGGAAAGTGGTAGGGAGGGAAGCAAGAAGGAAGGAAGATGAAGGAAAGTGGTAGGGAGGGAAGCAAGACGGAAGGAAGATGATGAAGGAAAGTGGTAGGGAGGGAAGCAAGAAGGAAGGAAGATGAAGGAAAGTGGTAGGGAGGGAAGCAAGAAGGAAGGAAGATGAAGGAAAGTGGTAGGGAGGGAAGCAAGAAGGAAGGAAGATGAAGGAAAGTGGTAGGGAGGGAAGCAAGAAGGAAGGAAGATGAAGGAAAGTGGTAGGGAGGGAAGCAAGAAGGAAGGAAGGTAGTAAATTAACCCTCTCACGCATTTATGACGCAGAGGTTGAGGGAAGCAATAAGAAATGACTCTCAGATAATTACCTCTCCAAAATTAGTTTTCTGCCCACAGCTAACTCAAGACAACTGCAGAGTTGAAGTAACTAAACTAAAGGTAAGATGATGGCAAAGGCTTTAAAGTATCCTAGGACAGATAACTCACAGACAACTGCAGAGGTTGAAGTACTAAACTAGAAGGTTTCTAATACCCCTGATGGTAACAAGGCTTTAAAGTATCCCCAATAGGCTCACAAGCTAACTCAAAGACGCAGAGGTTGAAGTAACTAAATAGGTTTCTAAATACCCCTGATGGTAACAAAGGCTTTAAAGTACCTCCCCAAAATTAGGTCTCACCACAGCTAACTCAAAGACAACTGCAGAGGTTGAAGTAACTAAACTAAAGGTTTCTAAATACCCCTGATGGTAACAAAGGCTTTAAAGTATCCCCAATAGGCTCAACACAGCTAACTCAAAGACAACTGCAGAGGTTGAAGTAACTAAACTAAAGGTTTATAAATACCCCTGATGGTTACAAAGGTTTTAAAGTATCCCTAATAGGCTCAAAATTGCGTCAAGAACGTGAGAGGGTTAAAATATTATTGTTCGGTACAGGGGTGCTATATGCGCCCATGTATCGAATGCTGTCCGCAGGTGTGGAGAAGTTCTACTCATAATCTTAGAGTAAAAAACATTATTTCTCATCAACTTACCTCCTTTACTATTGCTCTACCACATCTGTCAACACACCGCAATGGTGCATCTCTCTCTCTCTCTCTCTCTCTCTCTCTCTCTCTCTCTCTCTTGTTTTCTTTTCTGTTACTGTTATTACAATCATTTGCATTCTTCAGAGCTATTTATGTGTATCCCTTTTTCCTTACGGAGAATAGCTGGCACCCGCCTTTCAACACATTCGCACCCTTATCCAACTCTCTAAACTAAGTGTTTCTTCTAGTCAACAAATACATTCCTGAATTATCTCCCTCAATATCTTGCTACTATCTCGCATCCTATTATTTAAGGGGAGGTTTTTAGTTTGGTCTCTAGGTATCCATCAAGCTTAAGATTACACCCCCTTGAGCCCCTTTCAAGATAAATTTGTACATTTTTCGGTAGAAAAATTTCCCGGCTGAAAGCCGGTTCCTCTTAAATTACAGGCTCGCTATCGCTCGCCAGGATAAAATCGACACCTAAATTGCACGAAAGGTTTTAAAATTGACGGAAATGGGGCGAAAGTTCTTAAAATCACCAAACTAATGGGACGACTGTCTTAAAATCTCAAAAGCAATGGGGCTAAACATGAGGGAGAAAAGGGTCCAGAAAAAATCCCTCAAGTCGATATCTCCCCTTAAACTGCTTCAAGCTCCTTGTGTCCAGCTATTGAAAATTTGACTCAAACGTACCTTGCATATGATTCCTTGTCACTTCTTCAATTTGAGGGGATGGTCGTTACATTAAGCTCTGGCTTTTGTCTCCTTCGTTCACATCAAGAAAAATAAATAAACGCGAAACACACACGCACACATGACGGACCTCCATCACAGCCAGGCCACACCCCTTGCACTCTTGCATATTGCACAAACCCTAATTGATCAAACATACCTGACACCTTATATACGGGCTTCGCTACTCCATATACTGTATATACACACACACACACACACACACATTAAGGGGAGATTTCCACTTGAGGGACTTTTTTCTTGACCCCTTTCTCCCTCATGTTTAGCCCCATTGCTTTTGATATTATAAAACGTTTGCCCCATTAGTTTAGCGATTTTAAGAACTTTCACCCCATATTAAGACCTTTCGTGCCATTCAGGTGTCTATTTTATCCTGGCGAGCGATAGCGAGCCTGTAATTTAAGAGGAATCGGCCTTCGGCCGGGAAATTTTTCTACCGAAAAATGTACAAATTTATCTTGAAGGGGGGTCAAGAGGGTGACATTATTAGATTGCTGGAGGAGTAGGAAACAAACTAGAAACCTCCCCTTAACCCTAGCTGGTTCGACGTATTGGCGGTTATTAGGACATTTTCTTTAATTACAGTTCAGGGTTTAGATTGTTTTTGCCATTTTCGAGCGATGTATTTTGTATTTGCCTCCTAGACTGAAAAAATGGGGGCGGTTCGTTCGTGGCCACCCCTTCGAGGATCACGGCGTCAGGTAATAGATAGATAGATAGACTAAAATAAGCACCTCTCCAGACCACTAAAATAAGCGCCTCTCCAGACCACTAAAATAAGCGCCTCTCCAGACCACTAAAAAAAGCGCCTCTCCAGACCACTAAAATAAGCGCCTCTCCAGACCACTAAAATAAGCGTGCCTCTCCAGACCACTAAAATAAGCGCCTCTCCAGACCACTAAAACAAGCGCCTCTCCAGACCACTAAAATAAGCGCCTCTCCAGACCACTAAAATAAGCGCCTCTCCAGACCACTAAAGTAAGCGCCTCTCCAGACCACTAAAATAAGCGCCTCTCCAGACCACTAAAATAAGCGCCTCTCCAGACCACTAAAATAAGCGCCTCTCCAGACCACTAAAATAAGCGCCTCTCCAGACCACTAAAATAAGCACCTCTCCAGACCACTAAAAAAAGCCCCTCTCCAGACCACTAAAATAAGCACCTCTCCAGACCACTAAAAAAAGCCCCTCTCCAGACCACTAAAATAAGCGCCTCTCCAGACCACTAAAATAAGCGCCTCTCCAGACCACTAAAATAAGCGCCTCTCCAGACCACTAAAATAAGCGCCTCTCCAGACCACTAAAATAAGCGCCTCTCCAGACCAATAAAATAAGCGCCTCTCCAGACCACTAAAATAAGCGCCTCTCCAGACCAATAAAATAAGCGCCTCTCCAGACCAATAAAATAAGCGCCTCTCCAGACCACTTTCAGACTAAAAAAAATGTTTTCCTTCCATGCCTTCTTCAAACAAAATATGTATATAGTGTAAGTAGAAAATATCACCAACCAATATCTAAATTGGAGGCTCGGTGACGCTCGCCCAGAAATAATCCTCACCTGAATGGGGTTACATGTCTCAATAATGTCAAACTGATCAGGTGAAGTGTCTTAAGGGGAGGTATTTAGTTTGTTCCCTAGACCTCCATCAAGCTTAAAATTACACCCCCTTGAGTCCCTTTCAAGATAAATTTGTACATTTTTCGGTAGAAAAATGTCCCGGCCGAAGGCCGGTTCCTCGTAAATTACAGGCTCGCTATCGCTCGCCAGGATAAAATCGACACCTGAATAGCACAAAAGGTCTTAATATGGGGTGAAAGTTCTTAAAATCGCTAAACTAATGGGACAAACGTTTTATAATATCAAAAGCAATGGGGCTAAACATGAGGGAGAAAGGGGTCAAGAAAAAAATCCCTCAAGTGGAGATCTCCCCTTAAGGGAGCCCACCTCGCTTTTTCTTCTCTTTCTCTCCTCCTCTCTTTGGCTTGCACCCATTCGGCCCCATTCAGCCTACTGCTTTAAGACGTTTACCCCCATCCAGGTGTCAATATTTTCCTGGTGAGCGGTAGCGAGCCAGCATATATATATATTTTTTTTTTTTTTTGACAGCAGGCTAAACTTGTACATTTTTCGATAGAAAAATGTCTCCGGCGAAGCCGGATTTCTCCATACAATGCTGGCTCGCTATCGCTCGCCAAGAAGATATCGACACCTGGCTGGGGATAAACATCTTAAAACAGTTAGCTGAATGGGGCCGAATGGATACAAGCCAGGGAAAGAGAGAAAAGGAGAGAAAGATAAAAAAAAAAAAGCCGGTGACCTCCCTTAACACCTACAAACTAATGGATGAGTGGTATATGCAGAACCCAAGGAGACGTGTTTCACGACAGATAGGGTTAAGGGGAGGTCTCCACTTGAGGGATTGTTTTCTGGACCCCTTTCTCCCTCATGTTTAGCCCCATTGCTTTTGATATTATAAAACGTTTGCCCCATTAGTTTAGCGATTTTAAGAACTTTCACCCCATATTAAGACCTTTCGTGCAATTCAGGTGTCTATTTTATCCTGGCGAGCGATAGCGAGCCTGTAATTAAGAGGAATCGGCCTTCGGCCGGGACATTTTTCAACCGAAAAATGTACAAATTTATCTTGAAAGGGACTCGAGGGGGTGTAATTTTAAGGTTGATGGAGGTCGAGGGAACAAACTAAATACCTCCCCTTAACCTCTGCAATTACAGTAGATGACGTGTTGTGTTCACTTGTAAATGTTACGTGCCATAAGATATTACTGAAATTAGAACGAGACATTAGTGCAGGAGTCAAACAAGACCAAATGTGCCCTCTATATCGGACAATCCCTGCCTAAGTTGAAGCGAATCGTCTGGAGGCAGGAAGGCAGAACCCCACTCAGCCATCCCCTTGTTTAACCCTTTCTGTACCAGCGACATTTTCTTCTATTTTACTCTAGCTATAATAAGAGGATTGTATGCAGTTTAAATCCATTCGTAGCGGGCCCGCCTTAAGTCGGGCTCCAATTTGCAGCAAGTTAGGAGCATTATTAAGGCTTTTAAAGGGTTAAAATCGAGTGCAAATGGCCTCATTAAGGGGAGGTTTTTAGTTTGGTCTCTAGATATCCATCAAGCTTAAGATTACACCCCCTTGAGCCCCTTTCAAGATAATTTTGTACATTTTTCGGTAGAAAAATGTCCCGGCTGAAAGCCGGTTCCTCTTAAATTACAGGCTCGCTATCGCTCGCCAGGATAAAATCGACACCTAAATTGCACGAAAGGTCTTAAAATTGACGGAAATGGGGCGAAAGTTCTTAAAATCGCCAAACTAATGGGACGATTGTCTTAAAATCTCAAAAGCAATGGGGCTAAACATGAGGGAGAAAGAGGTCCAGAAAAAAATCCCTCCAGTCGATATCTCCCCTTAAATCAAGCAATGCATACCATACATACCTTCAAACCTGCTTCTCCTTCGGCCACCATCCAAGCTCTCCCTCCCTCCCTCTATCCACTATCCATCCCGGTTAGCACACATCCAGCCCCCACTCCCTCAATTTCCATCGTAATCTGGGCCTTATCAGACAGTTATGATAATGGGCTGTCAGGGGGCGTTGTGTGTGTGTGTGTCCGTCTAATCAACCAGTCAGTCCAGCTGGGTTCCTGGTATTTCCATATGTGTACTAATAACACTGCAACGTTGCCTTTGAGTACGAGTATTGTCATGTAAACTGTAGAGAAACTAGGCTGTATATATATATATATATATATATATATATATATATATATATATATATATATATATATATATATATATATATATATATATATATATATGTGGTTAGCCCTAAATCTAACATGAGGCGTTATACAGTAACTATATATTTGTATTATTATATATATTTTTATAATATTATATTTATTATATTTATTATATATTATTATCTTTGTGATAAATACTAAGTTACTATCTCGACCTCCAGGATTTGGCCCTAAGTTGTCCTACCATATAATTAGCTGCTACTCCATTTCATACACAAAAACTTCTCATTAGTCCGCTATCCTAAAAGTTGTTTTGGTGTGCATTATACTGATGACTGAAATGTGGTGTTCAGGCGAAGTGTTAGTCAAGCAAAGTAAACATTGTGCGGGAGGAGGGGAGGAGGAGGGTGGGTGGGTGGGTGGGGATGGGGTACTGAAGCATATTGCACCAACTCCACAGTCACGATCAAAAGTTGTGTCCCATCTTCACAGCTTCAACTTTTATCCTTTCTGTATATATATATATACATGAAACACAAACATTGCCGAGAAACCAAAACATATGTGAATTGTAGCTTTTTGTCCTCGGTTTACAACAAGGCTAGTCAGATTTGATACGGGGGCCTTCTACTCCTTCAACCCCCAAGATTTGATACGGGGGCCTTCTACTCCTTCAACCCCCAAGATTTGATACGGGGGCCTTCTACTCCTTCAACCCCCAAGATTTGATACGGGGGCCTTCTACTCCTTCAACCCCCAAGATTTGATACGGGGGCCTTCTACTCCTTCAACCCCCAAGATTTGATACGGGGGCCTTTTACTCCTTCAACCCCCAAGATTTGATACGGGGGCCTTCTACTCCTTCAACTCCCAAGATTTGATACGGGGGCCTTCTACTCCTCCAACCCCCAAGATTTGATACGGGGGCCTTCTACTCCTTCAACCCCAAAGATTTGATACGGGGGCCTTCTACTCCTTCAACCCCCAAGATTTGATACGGGGGCCTTCTACTCCTTCAACCCCCAAGATTTGATACGGGGGCCTTCTACTCCTTCAACCCCCAAGATTTGATACGGGAGCCTTCTACTCCTTCAACTCCCAAGATTTGATACGGGGGCCTTCTATTCCTTCAACTCCCAAGATTTGATACGGGGGCCTTCTACTCCTTCAACCACCAAGATTTGATACGGGGGCCTTCTACTCCTTCAACTCCCAAGATTTGATACGGGGGCCTTCTACTCCTTCAACCCCCAAGATTTGATACGGGGGCCTTCTACTCCTTCAACCCCCAAGATTTGATACGGGGGCCTTCTACTCCTTCAACCCCCAAGACGTCACCCATCCTATTAGTGCTGACAAGAACGGTTGGGGTATTTCTTACGTCTGGCATTACGACTCCACAAGTTTACATTTAATTTAGTTTGTAATTTGTATATTGTCACGAACGCAAATGGAGGACACCATCCCTAGCCCCAGACCAGACCAGATGGCTGGAGTAAAGTAGGAAAGAAGAGTAATTGGACAGAGGAAGAACAAGCTGAGAAGTGAGAAGTACAGTAGAAGACATGAAAGTTCTCGGGCTCATCCTAGCCCCTCAACCTGACCTTTATCTATTGTATGTGATGGAAACTATCCTCACAGGTTAAAATAGACAAAGGTGGAAATATTACATCAGACATACCTCCACATTATATATGGAGTGGAATTTACACATGAGGTTCCACAAGCCCATGAGTAAGAAACACGATTGATATGAACAATTTGAACCTCCCCCGCACTATGCAGGTAGGCCATTACTTTTGTTGCTGACTGTACCATCCGCCCCACCACGCCCACCATCACATACAGGAAATTATGAAAAAGGGGGATAGTGGTGTCACGCTACCCGGTACAGGAGTGAGTCATAATATACCATACCCTAATGGACGGATGGACGGATGGACGGATGGACGGATGGACGGATGGACGGCTATACATTACAGTCCGTCAGTTAGTTAATGTCTTACTTCATAAAAAGCTGCATATGGAAACTTTTTACATACATACAAATACAATTACAAGCAAAACGGTCACCCGGGCTTTGTTAGTGGTAAGCAGGGAGGGTTTTGTGGGGGCGCTCGTTTATGGCCTTGGCCTTGCTCGGGACCTTGGGGCTGTTCGGCCAGGCAGCCTGGGGAACAACAACAACAACAACAAGCAAAACCCAACATTAACAATGCGTTAAGAGGAGGTTTTTAGTGTGTTTCCTAGACTTCCATCAAGCTTGAAATTACACCCCCTTGAGCCCCTTTCAAGATAAATTTGTACATTTTTCGGTAGAAAAATGTCCCGGCTGAAAGCCGGTTCCTCTTAAATAACAGGCTCGCTATCGCTCGCCAGGATAAAATCGACACCTAAATGGCACGGAAGGTCTTAAAATTGACAGAAATGGGTCGAAGGTTCTTAAAATCGTAAAAATAATGGGGCGAACGTCTTAAAATTAGAAAAGCAATGAGGCCAAACATGAGGGAGAAAGGAGTCAAGAAAAAAATCCCTCAAGTGGAAATCTCCCCTTAATGTTTGCTTTTGGTTGTAATTGTATTTGTATGTATGTATGTATGTATGTATGTATGTATGTTGGTTCATGATTTTGAACGTTAATTGACTTCACTGCTTCAATGTCATTCTCTGTTAAGCAATACATACATAGATAGATAGATAGATAGATATACAGATATGTGGATTAATAGATTTAATAGATAGATACTAGCTAGAGAGATAGACAGATTGGTAGCTAGGTAGATAGAGAGATAGGTAGATAGAGAGATTGATAGAGAAAACCCCGAGGTTATGTAATTATGTACCGGTACGCATACAGAGAGAGAGAGAGATATATAGAGGTAGATATATAGAGAGATAGACAGAGATAGATAGATAGAAAGATTGCTAGGGACAAGCAACATTGAGAAGCCTGAGGTTATGTAATTACATACGCAGAGAGAGAGAGAGAGAGAGAGAGAGAGAGAGATTAGCACCATCAGACTATTCAATAAATAATCAACTAAAGTTAAGGGGAGGTATTTAGTTTGTTCCCTAGACCTCCGTCAAGCTTAAAATTACACCCCCTTGAGTCCCTTTCAAGATAAATTTGTACATTTTTCGGTAGAAAAATGTCCCGGCCGAAGGCCGATTCTTCTTAAATTAAAGGCTCGCTATCGCTCGCCAGGATAAAATCGACACCTGAATGGCACGAAAGGTCTTAACATGGGGTGAAAGTTCTTAAAATCGCTAAACTAATGGGGCAAACGTTTTATAATATCAAAAGCAATGGAGCTAAACATGCGGGAGAAAGGGGTCAAGAAAAAATCCCTCAAGTGGAGATCTCCCCTTAAGATGAAATGCATAACTTCCTGATTACTATTAGAAACAAAACTGAAAAGATTGTGCCTTATTTGACTTTGATGTTTAGGTGCATTCCTATTTTCACAATTCCAATTCCATTTGGTTTTACTTTGTTTTAAGACAACTAAATCATACTGTGGTCTGTAGGCACTGATATATAGACGCTAAGTATCACATCACTAGTTAATTTTATTATTTCTGAACTATAAAATTAAATGTATTATGTTTATTGATGTAGGTGGTATGAGAACTTTTCTTCTTTCTAGTTGCTGAAAATACAATAATGGAGCCATGTAGGGTATTTCTTTAGCACACAATACAATAATGGAGCCATGTAGGGTATTTCTTTAGCACACAATACAATAATGGAGCCATGTAGGGTATTTATTTAGCACACAATACAATAATGGAGCCATGTAGGGTATTTCTTTAGCACACAATACAATAATGGAGCCATATAGGGTATTTCTTTAGCAAATAATACAATAATGGAGCCATGTAGGGTATTTCTTTAGCACACAATACAATAATGGAGCCATGTAGGGTATTTCTTTAGCAAACAAGATATGAATAAATCTGCCGTCACAATTTTATAGCAATGTAGAATATTTTCCACAAACTATTTGTAACATTTGGTACAGGGACGTTGTAAGTGATAGTTAATCATATGTTTTCTAATTATAGAAGAGTACACTTTCACATGTAGGTTTTAGCAACACATAATCCTCCTCTGTCCACACTGTTCGTGTCCTTACTCACCCATCCCATCAACTTCCAAAATACCCTCCCAAAAGTGGAAAACACGTTCTACTATACAAAACAACACCTTGTTTAACAATTGGTGACTATTTGAGAGAGAGAGAGAGAGAGAGAGAGAGAGAGAGAGAGAGAGAGAGAGAGAGAGAGAGAGAGAGAGAGAGAGAGAGAGAGAGAGAGAGAGAGAGAGAGAGAGATAGATAGATAGATAGATAGATACATAGATAGATAGATAGATAGATATAGATAGCTATTAATTTATACTTATCTGCGACAGGCATAGCAAAAATAAGAAACCAAGAATGATTGCTGTACATCACTTAAAAATATCTAAATAAATCATTTGGGTCATATAGGATAAACAGTGAGTATAAGAAATAAAGTGGAAGCGAGTAGGTGGATAACACAGGCGAATGGGAAGAGATGAATAATGAAGGAATAACAAGGTGTCATAATACCACCACCACCACCACTACTACCACCACCACCACCACACTACCACCACCACCACCATTACCACCACCACCACCACACTACCACTACCACCCCCACCACCATCATTACCACCACCACCACCACACTACCACTACCACCCCCACCACCACCACCATCTTTACCACCACCACCACACTACCACTACCACCCCCACCACTACCATTACCACCACCACCACACTACCATTATCACCACCACCACCACCACACTACCACTACCACCCCCACCACTACCATTACCACCACCACCACACTACCACTACCACCCCCACCACCACCACACTACCACTACCACCCCCACCACCACCACCATTACCACACTACTACTACCCCCCCCCCACCACCACCACACCACCACCACCACCACCATCATCATTACCACCACCACCACCACCACAACCATCACCACCACCACCATATTCCCTCTCATTCCTGCTGTGTGGTCCCGCTAATGCCTCCACATCCCTCACCCAACGCAGTAGAGGGACATTTCCCACTCCCATTACACATCAACATAATTAATGATCTCATACATGTTATCCTAAATACAGAAAGTTCCACTAAATAATATGTGAGCGTGTTTAAGGGGAGGTTTTTAGTTTGTTTCCTACTCCTCCAGTAATCTTAAAATGTCACCCCTTGACCCCCTTTCAAGATAAATTTGTACATTTTTCGATAGAAAAATGTCCAGGCCGAAGGCCGGTTCCTCTTAAATTACAGGCTCGTTATCGCTCGCCAGGAAAAGATTGACACCTATATGGCACGAAAGGTCTTAACATTGACATAAATGGGGCGAAAGTTCTTAAAATCGACAAACTAATGGGGCAAACGTCTTAAAATCTCAAAAGCGATGGGGCTAGACATGAAGGAGAAAGGGGTCCAGAAAAAAATCCCTCAAGTGGATATCTCCCCTTAGTGAGTCAACCCCAATACAATGCTATACGAGTTACCTGCAGACGATATATTTCGGCTCAGGAATGACCTCTAGGTATTAAAAGGATACATCATATTGGATCAACTGACTCTTAATTCTGACATGGTTGTCCTAATTTGAATAAAGTTTTCAGAAGATACTTAAATAAAAGTCAACTGTCATCATCTTAACCCTCTCACGACCATATGACGCAGAGGTTGCCAAATTAGCAATAATAGGATTCTCTCACTCTTATAATTACCTCTCCAAAATTAGTTTTCTGCCCACAGCTAACTCAAAGACAACTGCAGAGGTTGAAGTAACTAAACTAAAGGTTTCTAAATACCCCTGATGGTAACAAAGGCTTTAAAGTATCCCCAATAGGCTCAACACAGCTAACTCAAAGACAACTGCAGAGGTTGAAGTAACTAAACTAAAGGTTTCTAAATACCCCTGATGGTAACAAAGGCTTTAAAGTATCCCCAATAGGCTCAACACAGCTAACTCAAAGACAACTGCAGAGGTTAAAGTAACTAAACTAAAGGTTTCTAAATACCCCTGATGGTAACAAAGGATTTAAAGTATCCCGAATAGGCTCAAAATTGCGTCAAGAACGTGAGAGTGTTAATATATAATTTTGCTTATATTAGTGTTTCATATGTAGCTCAATCCATTCTCTATCACAATTTACTTTATAAATAGGAAAATCTTGTAGCTAAATACAGATGGTGTATAAAAATAAAAGCATACTTCATCTCCACAGAGAAAGGCAATGGCAAATTTGGAATCATATTGCGACATGTTGCTTAAAAATGATTTTAAAATAGATGTCTGCCTTAGTTTACCACTCCCAGGGTACACACATGAAGTCAGGGCACCTCTTGGACAGCTGGTCACCAAGCCGCCATTTTGGTGTCATTAAGGGGAGGTTTTTAGTTTGGTCCGTAGATATCCTTCAAGCTTAAGATTACACCCCCTTGAGCCCCTTTCAAGATAAATTTGTACATTTTTCGGTAGAAAAATGTCCCGACTGAAAGCCGGTTCCTCTTAAACTACAGGCTCGCTATCGCTCGCCAGGATAAAATCGACACCTAAATGGCACGAAAGCTCTTAAAATTGACAGAAATGGGTTGAAAGTTCTTAAAATCGTCAAAATAATGGGGCGAACGTCTTAACATTAGGAAAACAATGAGGCTAAACATGAGGGAGAAAAGAGTCAAGAAAGAAATCCCTCAAGTGGAAATCTCCCCTTAATGTAACAGAAACAGGGAGAGCATTATTCTGTATATATTGGGATATGATTATTCTGAGTGCTTTTACTACAAGTGTCGCCAACCAACTTGACAAAAATATCGATCCCTGACCTCTTCGCAACTTAAGGGGAGGTATTTAGTTTGGTCCCTAGACCTCCATCAACCTTAAAATTACACCCCCTTGAGCCCCTTTCAAGATAAATATGTACATTTTTCGGTAGAAAAATGTACCGGCCGAAGGCCGGTACCTCTTAAATTACAGGTTCGCTATCGCTCGCCAGGATAAAATCGACACCTGAATTGCACGAAAGGTGTTAATATGGGGTGAAAGTTCTTAAAATCGCTAAACTAATGGGGCAAACGTTTTATAATATCAAAAGCAATGGGGCTAAACATGAGGGAGAAAGGGGTCAAGAATAAAATTCCTCAAGTGGAGATCTCCCCTTAAAATGACCTTCAGGAAACTGGCTGTAAATATCCACACCTATTTCCTGGTGGACTCTTCCCAAATGATAGACATGTCAACCCGATTGCTTTAATTAATATTGAGTTATGAGAAGTTAAGGGGTCAAGATTATTGTCAAATTCGTTGGCGCTACCTATAGTTACGTTTATAAAGGCGGTGTCACACGAGCGATTTTTCCGTCAATTTTTTACGGGCAATTGTTGTCTGGCAGCTTGAAAATACAAGTTCCATAAGAATTAAACTACCGAACATAATCTACCTTCGATCTAGTGTCCGATTCCAATGCAAAAATATCCCTAAATATCACCAGCAAAAACTTGCTCAGGGAAAATTGACGGAAAAAGCGCTCGTGTGACACTGGCTTAAGGGGAGATGTCCACTTTAGGGATTTTTTTTCTTGGCTCCCTTCTCCCTCATGTTTAGCCCCATTGTTTTTCTAATTTTAAGACGTTTGCCCCATTATTTTGACTATTTTAAGAACTGTCAACCCATTTATGTCAATTTTAAAACCTTTCGTGCCATTTAGGTGTCGATTTTATCCTGGCGAGCGATAGCGAGCCTGTAATTTAAGAGGAACCGGCTTTCAGCCGGGACATTTTTCTACCGAAAAATTTACAAATTTATCTTGAAAGGGGCTCAAGGGGGTGTAATCTTAAGTTTGAAGGATATCTAGGGACCAAACTAAAAACCTCCCCTTAAGAACATACATATTCCCATGTGCCTAGAATAATTTAAAATATTTCACTGTGCAACTGAATAAACATTTGCTACATTAAAATACATCAGTCACTATTATATGTTATGTCACCAAAATGTCTCCTGCCACAGTTGTCCAGCCAAGCCTTGTTGTGCATTGTGTATGTCAGGCCACTATCGCAAAAAAATACGGGCTTGAAGCCGTGTGATAAGCCCTTCAGGACACAGACCCCGGGCCACTGCTCAACTGCACGCCATTTTGTGGACACATAATTATAACACAATGATTGGTATAACACATGTAAGACCAGAAAACATAATACATAGCCTACATAATTCGAAATAATCTCGTAAGCTCTCTTAAATAATTGCAAATGAAGGAAAACAAATTGATGTATAAGGTAAAAGATGACGGCCCAGGCACAAAATGGCGGCCGGTGTACAGTCTCGGTGTGCTTAAGGGTTCCGTTCTCGGGCCCAGTGTTTTGCATTAAGTGAATTGCTGCCTTTAGGTTTTATCAGCTGTGGGTATATATAGTGGCTGGCTGGGATATTGAGGGGAGATGATTCACTTTTTGGGCGATTTTTGCATGTATTCGATATTTTTCTAGTTTCCTCCCTAGACCTCCATCAAATTTAAAAAAAAATATCCATTAGAGCCCCCTTCTAGATCAATTTGTACATTTTTCGGTAGAAACATTTTCCGGACGAAGGCCGGTTCTTTCAACATTGCAGGCTCACTATCGTTCGCCAGGGAAAAAATCGACACCTAAATAGCACGAAAGGTATTAATATTGACGAAGAAATGTGGCAAAAGGTCTTAAAATCGACTAACTAATGGGGCAAACATCTTAACATCTGAAAACTAATGGGGCTAAACATGAGGGAGAAAGTGGTCCAGAAAACCGGCCCATCCCCCCTTAAGGAGGACTAGTTTGGATAAGAGGGCTATTTGTTCTCTGTTAAGGTTTTATTGGTGTGTGTGAGTGTGTTTGTATGTCTGTTTGTTTACGTGGGTGTGGGAGGGTGATATGCAGGGTTACCAATTCAAGTTAGCTGGATAGATAGTAAATAAATGCCGAGAATCTCTAAATAAAATGTCACAATCTCTATAATATCGCTCTAAAATGGCTCAAATGTCCATATTATTGCTAGAAATTAAATGCTAGATGAAAAATGTGCCTCTAGTTCGAAGTAAATACCTCTAGATCTAGCGGGAAAGTAGCTAAATTGGCAACACTGTGGGAGGGTGGTCACTGATATGTGTGTGTTTTTTGTTTTGTTTTTTTCTATGTGAATGAGGGAGACAAAAGGCATAACTGCCTGCAGCGAGTGCCTCCCCCAGATTTCAAAATGTGACAGGGCCGAAATCAAGGGACGTTCGAGCTAAAATGCCTGGACACACGGAGTTTGAAGCAATTTAAGTCATAGGAAGAGGGAAAGACTGATTCTGGGAGAGAGTTCCAGAGCTCAGCAGTTGCATAGAAGAAAGTCTGAGAATAGCGTTTCACTCTTGGGTTGGAGAGTTGCACAGAGTAGGGTAGTGTGTATGTTTGTGTATGTGGGTGTGGGAGGGTGATATGTTTGTGTATGTGGGTGTGGGAGGGTGATATGTTTGTGTATGTGGGTGTGGGAGGGTGATATGTTTGTGTATGTGGGTGTGGGAGGGTGATATGTTTGTGTATGTGGGTGTGGGAGGGTGATATGTTTGTGTATGTGGGTGTGGGAGGGTGATATGTTTGTGTATGTGGGTGTGGGAGGGTGATATGTTTGTGTATGTGGGTGTGGGAGGGTGATATGTTTGTGTATGTGGGTGTGGGAGGGTGATATGTTTGTGTATGTGGGTGTGGGAGGGTGGTATGTTTGTGTATGTGGGTGTGGGAGGGTGGTATGTTTGTGTATGTGGGTGTGGGAGGGTGATATGTTTGTGTATGTGGGTGTGGGAGGGTGATATGTTTTTGTGTATGTGGGTGTGGGAGGGTGATATGTTTGTGTATGTGGGTGTGGGAGGGTGATATATTTGTGTATGTGGGTGTGGGAGGGTGATATGTTTGTGTATGTGGGTGTGGGAGGGTGATATGTTTGTGTATGTGGGTGTGGGAGGGTGATATGTTTGTGTATGTGGGTGTGGGAGGGTGATATGTTTGGGTATGTGGGTGTGGGAGGGTGATATGTTTGGGTATGTGGGTGTGGGAGGGTGATATGTTTGTGTATGTGGGTGTGGGAGGGTGATATGTTTGTGTATGTGGGTGTGGGAGGGTGATATGTTGTGTATGTGGGTGTGGGAGGGTGATATGTTTGTGTATGTGGGTGTGGGAGGGTGATATGTTTGTGTATGTGGGTGTGGGAGGGTGATATGTTTGTGTATGTGGGTGTGGGAGGGTGATATGTTTGTGTATGTGGGTGTGGGAGGGTGATATGTTTGTGTATGTGGGTGTGGGAGGGTGATATGTTTGTGTATGTGGTGTGGGAGGGTGATATGTTTGTGTATGTGGGTGTGGGAGGGTGATATGTTTGTGTATGTGGGTGTGGGAGGGTGATATGTCTGTGTATGTGGGTGTGGGAGGGTGATATGTTTGTGTATGTGGGTGTGGGAGGGTGATATTTGTGTATGTGGGTGTGGGAGGGTGATATGTTTGTGTATGTGGGTGTGGGAGGGTGATATGTTTGTGTATGTGGGTGTGGGAGGGTGATATGTTTGTGTATGTGGGTGTGGGAGGGTGATATGTTTGTGTATGTGGGTGTGGGAGGGTGATATGTTTGTGTATGTGGGTGTGGGAGGGTGATATGTTTGGGTATGTGGGTGTGGGAGGGTGATATGTTTGTGTATGTGGGTGTGGGAGGGTGGTATGTTTGTGTATGTGGGTGTGGGAGGGTGATATGTTTGTGTATGTGGGTGTGGGAGGGTGATATGTTTGTGTATGTGGGTGTGGGAGGGTGATATGTTTGTGTATGTGGGTGTGGGAGGGTGGTATGTTTGTGTATGTGGGTGTGGGAGGGTGATATGTTTGTGTATGTGGGTGTGGGAGGGTGATATGTTTGTGTATGTGGGTGTGGGAGGGTGATATGTTTGGGTATGTGGGTGTGGGAGGGTGATATGTTTGTGTATGTGGGTGTGGGAGGGTGATATGTTTGGGTATGTGGGTGTGGGAGGGTGATATGTTTGTGTATGTGGGTGTGGGAGGGTGATATGTTTGTGTATGTGGGTGTGGGAGGGTGATATGTTTGTGTGTATGTGGGGTGTGGGAGGGTGATATGTTTGTGTATGTGGGTGTGGGAGGGTGATATGTTTGTGTATGTGGGTGTGGGAGGGTGATATGTTTGTGTATGTGGGTGTGGGAGGGTGATATGTTTGTGTATGTGGGTGTGGGAGGGTGATATGTTTGTGTATGTGGGTGTGGGAGGGTGATATGTTGTGTATGTGGGTGTGGGAGGGTGATATGTTTGTGTATGTGGGTGTGGGAGGGTGATATGTTTGTGTATGTGGGTGTGGGAGGGTGATATGTTTGTGTATGTGGGTGTGGGAGGGTGATATGTTTGTGTATGTGCGTGTGGGAGGGTGATATGTTTGTGTATGTGGGTGTGGGAGGGTGATATGTTTGGGTGAACTATACCGTAAACATTTAACCCCTTCTGTACCGACGACGTCTTGTTTGTATTGTATTCTAGCTACATTTAGACGATTTTGTGCAGTTTAAGGGAAGATGGTTCACTTTTTGGGCGATTTTTGCATGTATTCATTTTTTTTTTCTAGTTTCCTCCCTAGACCTCCATCAAAATTAAAACAAAAAAACATCCATTAGATCCCCCTTCTAGATTAATTTGTACATTTTTCGGCCGGTTCTTCCAACATTACAGGCTCACTATCGTTCGCCAGGGAAAAAATCCGACACCTAAATAGCACGAAAGGTCTAAATATTGACGAAGAAATGGGGTGAAAGGTCTTAAAATTGACTAACTAATGGGGCAATCATCTCAACATCTGAAAGCTAATGGGGCTAAACATGAGGGAGAAAGCCAGTGGTCCAGAAACCCGGCCCATCTGTGGTACTATAAAGGGTTAAGTGAGATAGTTCGAAGCCTGTCAATTGCTAGAGGTCCTATTAAAACTGAAAACAAATCTGGAAATAGTAGTCAGAATAAAGTTAAAAGGACGACACCGGTATTGAAGGGGTTAATACTCAATTATTAGAAAAAAAATGAACCCATGAAAAGTATTTCGTCATGTAGGAAAATGTTCATGTAGGAAAATGTTCATGTAGGAAAATGTTCATGTAGGAAAATGTTCATGTAGGCAAATGTTCATGTAGGAAAATGTTCATGTAGGCAAATGTTCATGTAGGAAAATGTGCATGTAGGAAAATGTTCATGTAGGAAAATGTTCATGTAGGAAAATGTTCATGTAGGAAAATGTTCATGTAGGAAAATGTTCATGTAGGAAAATGTTCACGTAGGAAAATGTTCACGTAGGAAAATGTTCACGTAGGAAAATGTTCACGTAGGAAAATGTTCACGTAGGAAAATGTTCACGTAGGAAAATGTTCACGTAGGGAAATGTTCACGTAGGGAAATGTTCATGTAGGAAAATGTTCATGTAGGAAAATGTTCATGTAGGAAAATGTTCATGTAGGAAAATGTTCATGTAGGAAAATGTTCATGTAGGAAAATGTTCATGTAGGAAAATGTTCATGTAGGAAAATGTTCATGTAGGAAAATGTTCATGTAGGAAAATGTTCATGTAGGAAAATGTTCATGTAGGAAAATGTTCATGTAGGAAAATGTTCATGTAGGAAAATGTTCATGTAGGAAAATGTTCATGTAGGAAAATGTTCACGTAGGGAAATGTTCACGTAGGGAAATGTTCATGTAGGAAAATGTTCATGTAGGAAAATGTTCATGTAGGAAAATGTTCATGTAGGAAAATGTTCATGTAGGGAAATGTTCATGTAGGGAAATGTTCATGTGTAGGAAAATGTTCATGTAGGAAAATGTTCATGTAGGAAAATGTTCGTGTAGGGAAATGTTCATGTAGGAACATGTTCATGTGTAGGAAAATGTTCATGTAGGAAAATGTTCATGTAGGGAAATGTTCATGTAGGGAAATGTTCATGTAGGAAAATGTTCATGTGTAGGAAAATGTTCATGCAGGAAAATGTTCATGTGTAGGAAAATGTTCATGTAGGAAAATGTTCATGTAGGAAAATGTTCATGTAGGGAAATGTTCATGTAGGAAAATGTTCATGTAGGAAAATGTTCATGTAGGGAAATGTTCATGTAGGAAAATTTTCATGTAGGAAAATGTCCATGTAGGAAAATGTTCATGTAGGGAAATGTTCATGTAGGAAAATGTTCATGTGTAGGAAAATGTTCATGTAGGAAAATGTTCATGTAGGGAAATGTTCATGTAGGAAAATGTTCATGTAGGGAAATGTTCATGTAGGAAAATGTTCATGTGTAGGAAAATGTTCATGCAGGAAAATGTTCATGTGTAGGAAAATGTTCATGTAGGAAAATGTTCATGTAGGAAAATGTTCATGCAGGAAAATGTTCATGTGTAGGAAAATGTTCATGTAGGAAAATGTTCATGTAGGGAAATGTTCATCCAGGAAATGTTCATGTAGGAAAATATTCATGTAGGAAAATGTTCATGTAGGATAATTTTCCTGTCGGTGCCGTACCAAAGTGACGCCAAAACCGCTGATCCAGATTGGCCTTGGGTGTTTACCAACGATATATCCTGCCATGAAAGGTTTATACCCCCTCATTCGGTGAAGCGTGGGTGAATCACGGGTATTTGGTGTGGTGATTCATGTGTGGGGGACATCTTAAAGGGAGGTTTTTAGTTTGTTCCCTAGACTTACATCAAGCTTAAAATTACACCCCCTGGACCCCCTTTCAAGATAAATTTGTACATTTTTCGGTAGAAAAATGTCCCGGCCAGAGGCCGGTTCCTCTTAAATTATAGGCTCGCTATCGCTCGCCAGGAAAAAAATATCACCTGAATTGCGCGAAAGGTCTGAAAATTGACAGAAATGGGGTGAAAGTTCTTAAAATCAACAAACTAATGGAGCGAACATCTTAAAATATCAAAAGCAATGGGGCTAAACATGAGGGACAAATGGGTCCAGAAAAAAAATCCCTCAAGTGGAAATCTCCCCTTAAGCCTTTCTCCCCTTTTAGGGGAGGTGTGGTGGAGTGGTCTTGCCACTGGCCTGGTAATCCAAAGGTCCCGGGTTCAAATCCCGATGTATCAATGGGAAGATATTATTGGGATGGAATTTGTGCTGTACCTAGTATCAGTGCATTACCACAAAGCCCACCGAAACGTCAATAAAATACCCTCATTGTTCCCTGATTAAATAGCACTGTATGAATATTCCCATATTCAAAATATGCTATAGGGGTGCAATGCCTGGTGAGTTATCTGCTCAACAGGTGGCGTTGTGTGTGTGTAAGTGTGAGAGTCCGAGTGTAGTGGGTGAGACAGTGAAGCACGGGAACGAGATGGCTTCAGAGATGGGGTCGTTTCGGGTCATGAGTGAGCACCGTGCCTCATGTGAAGGCAAGATGGCAGGTGCTCGTTGTGCTCTACGTGCTTCACATGTCTCACTCCCTAGACTGGAACAAGACCTCACGGGCTTCACTGTTCATTGTAAAGCGGTGAATGTTAAGGCTCTCAGCCTATGCCCGAGAGGAAGTAAGTTGGAATATAGAAAAAAAAAAAAAAAAAAAAAAAAAAAATCTACCGGCGACGTGCTTTCGATTTTATTGTAGCTGTGTTTAGACGATGTTGCGTAGCTTAAGAAATATTTGTTCTGTCCTTTTCTATCTTTCTCTGGCTTGTATCCATTTGGCCCCATTCAGCCTACTGTGTTAAGACGTTTATCCCCATCCAGGTGTCAATTTTTTACTGGTGAGCGGTAGCGAGCCAGCATATTTTTTATTTTTGTTTGACAGCAGGCTAAATTTGTACATTTTTCGATAGAAAAATTTCTCCGGCGAAGCCGGATCTCTTCATATAATGCTGGCTCGCTATCGCTCGCCAGGAAGAAATCGACACCTAGATGGGGATAAACGTCTTAAAATAGTTGGCTGAATGGGGCCGAATGGATACAAGCCAGAGAAAGAGAGAAAAGGACAGAAATAACAAAAACAGGTCACCCCCCTTAAGAAGAGATACTTCGAACCTGTTAATTGCTGGAGGGCTCCTTTTAAACTGCACAACCATCGTCTAACTGTAGCCCGAGTACGGTTAAGGGAAGGTTTTTAGTGTGTTTCCTAGACTTCCATCAAGCTTGAAATTACACCCCCTTGACCCCCTTTCAAGATAAATGTGTACATTTTTCGGTAGAAAAATTGGCCGGTTCTTCTTAAATTACAGGCTCGCTATCGCTCGCTAGGAAAAAAATCGACACCTATATGTCACGAAAGGTCTTAAAAGTGACATAAATGGGGTGAAAGTTCTTAAAATCGCCAAACTAATGGGGCGAACATCTTAAAATCTCAATAGCAATGGGGCTAAACATGAGAGAGAAAGGGGTAAAGAAAAAAATCCCTCAAGTGGAATTCTCCCCTTAAAAGACGTAGCCGGAAGAGAAGGGATTAACCCTTTATTATAGGCATAAGTAGATACATAGATAGATAGATAGATAGATAATTAAATATACAGCAAAATTGAAGGCTCAAAATACATATGCTTGTGTTTACTGTCAACTTTATCCTGCTATCAAGTTTATACCAAGTGACGCACTTTGATAAAAAAAAAAAAAAAAATCGTAAACGTTGACAGAATTGATGTAAGCACCATTAAAATGCTTCCCACTTCACTCCTCAAGGAACAATTGTCCTCGCTAATTGACCACTAAGTTCGGTTTTTTAGAAGTTTAAGATGTGTGCATTTATATTTAGCAGCAATGCAAGCTAAACTACATTTGGAGAACACTTATTATAATTTGCTCATCTATATGTGTATTGTTATCTAAAATGGCCTCGCTAGGTCTCCATCAAGCTTACTCCCCCCCCCCCCCCCCCCACCACAAGACCCTCCTTCAAGGGGGAGGGGGCAGAAAAAAACACCCCATCCACCCTTAACCCTTTCACGCATTTATGACGCAGAGGTTGCCAGATTAGCAATAAGAAATAGAGTTCTCTCACTCTTATAATTACCTCTCCAATATTAGTTTTCTGCCCACAGCTAACTCAAAGACAACTGCAGAGGTTGAAGTAACTAAACTAAAGGTTTCTAAATACCCCTGATGGTAACAAAGGCTTTAAAGTATCCCCAATAGGCTCAACACAGCTAACTCAAAGACAACTGCAGAGGTTGAAGTAACTAAACTAAAGGTTTCTAAATACCCCTGATGGTAACAAAGGCTTTAAAGTATCACCAATAGGCTCAAAATCGCGTCATATGTCGGAGAGGGTTAAGACATATTGAACTAAATATCCCTCTACCTTAAAGTAATCAATGTCAACATTTACAACCTGCATGACCTACCTGATATGAGAGTTGTCTTTGGGGTCTACTGTATATCTATCTATCTATCTATCTATCTATCTATCTATCTATATGCTCAGGCCCAATCCCCATTTTGGGGGTAACCGACTCAAGACAGAGCAAGAACAGGGAAAACACAAAAACAACATAAAACAAAAAATAAACACAGATAAAAAACACAAACTCACACACATCCAGGTCACCCAGGAGAAGACCCAGAGACCAGGGTGTATATAATATGCTTAATTACTTGTCTGGGTCTGGATAATCCTAGTATGTATGTATGTGTGTATGTATGTATGTATGTTATGTATGTATGTAATGTATTTTATGTATGTATGTAATGTATGTATGTATGTATGTATGTATGTATGTATGTATGTAATGTATGTTATGTATGTATGTAATGTATGTATGTATGTATGTAATGTATGTATATATGTATTTATGTATGTATTCAGGCACATATACCCCATAGCTGGGGGTGGCCGACTCGAGACAGAACCCGGACAGGAACATTTATAGTTCAAATTATTAGTGTCCAGGACCACTTTCGCGTTCCCTCACCCCCTTCTCTGTTTCGTCTAGTAGGTGAATTTTACAAGTGGAGCAAGATTCCTACAGGAAAAGAGACAGAAACGGCTAATATTGGGTAGCTGATGCCAAACCTCACTCTGGACAGGACCAGCCCTCATGAGGTAAGAGAGTATACTTCTTATAGCCTACGCTGTGTAATTAATCATTTGGCTTGAGCACATCATTAGATTGATATCCAGAATTCGAAAATGGATATTAATCGTGATCGTGTATTTAACTTGTAACTGTATTGGTGGTGTAATGGTTTAAATGCTTATGTTCTGGGTGTGGTGTCCCGAGTTCGAATCCCGGGAGGACCATGTGCTTTCATTAGTTTATTCAAGTACATTGGGATTTGTAATTGAAGATTAGTGTAAAGAACGGGGTGTTGCATATTTCAAGTTATTTTTTGTCATATTTCCAGACAAAGGATTTACCATGTGAATTGGGAGGCAACGACAACGAGGTCTGGAGGTCAATGAACAAAAGGTGCCGTAAAGATGTCAGTTGTCGCCATTGCTACCCACACACAGTACAGTATGGAGCACAATGCCTGCGTTCACAACCTTCACTATATCGCAGGTATATCCACCCACTGTTATTTTTGTGTTATCATTATTAGTAGCATTTTGAATTTAACTATTTGTATATGTTTTGGAAATACAGTAACAATACATTACAATCTACTCGCAATAACAAGGGTATGTTATGGCATGACAGTGGGTTTGTGATAACACACTATAAGTCAATAAAACAAGGATTGACTCTCAATAATATATCCCCAAATCGTGCCAAGAATCGAATCCGAAGCAGTAAAATTGATAGCTTTGAGCAACGAGCACTCTGATACGTTTGTCCTTATAAGGAAAATTCTAGTCTTTAATATCATGATTTCCTCGTTGTGTTGCCGCCTTGAACAGGCACACAAATATTGTACAACGAAATATGATAATATATCAATCATTTTTGTTTAAACTTTGAAAAACTATGAATACGCGAGGCATTTCCTGGGTTTGATAAATTACTATCGTCTAGGAGTTAGTTAAGATATTTCATTAACCCTCTCTGACATATGACGCCATTTTGAGCCTATTGGGGATACTTTAAAACCTTTATTACCATCAGGAGTATTTAGAAACCTTTAGTTTAGTTACTTTAACCTCTGCAGTTGTCTTTGTGTTAGCTGTGGGCAGAAAACTAATTTTGGTGAGGTAATTATAAGAGTGAGAGAACTCTATTTCTTATTGCTAATCTGGCAACCTCAGCGTCATATGTGCGTGAAAGGGTTAAACCCTGCTGACTGTGAGACGACTTAACGAAGCCAAAATTATGACCGCGTCTAAGTAAAATACACGTACTTACAATGCAATTGCAAACCTAGCAATGAATAACTATGTCTTTGTACTAACAGTTGTGTTAAAATTTGTATTCAATTAAGAAATGATCTTCTGCGTATCTTTCACATACCATTTATACTGTATAGCACATACTGCATGAAGTATTGCAATATATTACTGCCTAATTGTGTTTTATACTACTTCAAAGATAAAACTTTACTAATCAAATATTTAATTAATGCTAATAATGCTAATAATGCTACTGTTTATCATTATCAACATTAATTTGATATTTATGCTTAGGAAAATGTAAATAGAAGCTTAATTAAATTCAAGATCAAACCTACGAGGGTCTTAGGCAATAGCACACACACGCACGTACGTACGCACACCATCTATCCACAGAACTATGGGCAAAAATGACACATATAAACCATTCACAAACATACACACATGGCATGCGCTCACAACACACATAGGTACTTATCCGTCACAAACACAATGCAACCTCATTAGTACATGACAAACACACACACACACACACACACACACACGCAGTCTTTATCTTTTACATAATTATACACTTAAGGAAAAACCAACTCTACACATATAAGGGAAATACACACACACACACACACACAAACACACACACACACACGAACATAAATACATTTATACGAAAACCAAAAGGGAAAACTATACTCTATTTTTTCCAGCTGATCGTAAATTCAAGCAGCTCTATTACATCTGCTTGTGAACTGTACACACACACACACACACACACACGCACACACGCAAACACACACACACACAGACAAACACGCACGCAAGGAGGCACACACTAAGAACAATTACACACACATACACGGAAAAAACATACACAAAACACATACGTGAACGTGTGCAAGAAATGATACACACACAAAAAAGAAAAACAAAATACTTCCACACACATCCACACAAAGCAATTTTTTTTTTTTTTTTTTTTTATGTACACGGTTATGTACTCTAGCAGACATAGCCACATACACACCATTAAGAGCCTCGTATATACCAATAAATGCCCAGACCCAGACTGTTGATACTTGTGTTGGGGAGTCATGGGGCTAACTATACTTAGATGTGTGTCAGAGAGAGAGAGAGAGAGAGAATGTGTGTAATTGTGAAAGGGTTCATATATATACAGTGTGTGTGTGTGTGTGTGTGTGTGTGTGTGTGTGTGTGTGTGTGTGTGTGTGTGTACTTACTCTAGTTGTATTGCGGGAGTGAGCATGCTCGTTATTTCCCGCCTCCTATATGTGTAGGTGTTATATGTATCGTTGGAATGGCTGTGGATGTGTGTGTAGTCTGTATTTTTAGCCAATTGGCGACATCGGAAACGAAGGCTTAGGGTGGATCTGTATGGTACCATTCTCACTATAGACGGTACCGTCTCGCCCGAAGGCTTAGGTAGCCATCAGCTTAGGTGAACCATATGATACCCATCTCGCTTTGTACCATTTTTGCCAACCCCAGATGGGACGTCACAACGTCGTCCACTTATTCCAGGTACCTATTTACAGCTAGGTGAACTGAGGCTAACACATGAAAGGAGACAAGCCCAATTTGTCTCCGCCCGGCCGGGGATTGAACCCCCGACCCCTCGTGTGTGAGACGAGAGCTCTACCTACTAGGCTACGGGCTGTGTGTGTGTGTGTGTGAACGTTGTGTACAAGAGGTTATTATTGTGTTTACCCCGCCATTCGTATTTCATTCACATTTTAATATTTCTCAAAAGTTTAAATATTGCAAGTCGCTATTGTTGATGCGAAATTAAAGTTACAAGAGCGTGATGATTTATTGCTGATGGCATCTTATAAAATAGCATTGTTGTTGACGCTTGGATATACAAATGCTTAGAGCGTTATTATAATGCTGCTAATATTACTGTTCTGGGTATTTATAGGTAATAGGCTCGCACCCTTATTTTTCATGTTTTTTCCTCCAGAATTTGAGAAATGAGTGTTTTCATGGTCTTAGTTATAATTCCAATGTGGGATACACAATGGGTTGAGGGGGGGGGCTTTGCCCCCCCTCACCCCCCCATGAATTATTGAAATCGTCATCTATGTTGCCAGCAGGGGGTAAATATCGATTATATTGCATAAAGAAGGCGTTTATAAACAGTGAGGATGTCCAAAAGAGCTCTGAGATTGATTAAAATGGGCGTTTTTTCTATTAATATCGGGTTTTATAAATGTGATCAAAATTATTCTCCCACAGTGGATTATACATGAGTACAGTATAAGGATTCCATAGACCTACATTGTCCCTAATACATTATGTATAATAAGGCTGTGCCTATTCCCTATAATTATCCTGTTCTGTTATGTACCTGTTCTTAACCCCTTCAGCACGATGACGTATTTTTCGTCTTATTCTGGTTACCATTGGACGACTTTCTTTAGCTTGGTATCTACCTCTAGGATTCAAAGGGGTATATACGATAACAAATATGGCAAAACCATATATCCGACCTAAAATCATAACTGTTGCACACATTCAAAAAACAAATGTTGACTGACCGTCGCATTCACGCACCGAATGTTCCTGTGAAGTTTGGTGAAAATCTGTCGAACGGTCTAGGAGGAGTATTCGGACAGTCAGACAGACAGACAGACAGACAGACAGGGGGGGGGGGGGAGAGATACCACTCTGCTTACGCAGGACCCCAGAATGAATCTCCACCTCCACCTGTGCCTGTGTATCACAATATTTTCTACTTACCCCCCCCCCCCTCCTACCAGTGTCCCCTCTTGCCCCCTCCACCACCCCCTCTCACCCACAACACCCCCTTCTCACAGTGACTCCCTGCCTAACAAACATACCCCTCCAGCACCCCACTAACACCCCTACCCTACCAGTGTCCCCCCTTGCCCCCTCCACCACCCCCTCTCACCCACAACACCCCCTTCTCACAGTGACTCCCTGCCTAACAAACATACCCCTCCAGCACCCCACTAACCCCCCTACCCTACCAGTGTCCCCCCTTGCCCCCTCCACCACCCCCTCTCACCCACAACACCCCCTTCTCACAGTGACTCCCTGCCTAACAAACACACCCCTCCAGCACCCCACTAACCCCCCTACCCTACCAGTGTCCCCCCTTGCCCCCTCCACCACCCCCTCTCACCCACAACACCCCCTTCTCACAGTGACTCCCTGCCTAACAAACACACCCCTCCAGCACCCCTACCCTACCAGTGTCCCCCCTTGCCCCCTCCACCAATCCCCTTTCTCCCACAACGCCCCCTCCTCACAGTGACTCCCTGCCCAGCAAACATACCCTTCCAGTACCCCACTACCTCCCTTAACCCCCACTCCCCAACATGCCACGCTCCATAAACCCCCACACAAAGGAAGGACCAAGGGGAATGTTGGCAGGGGTATAGGACCATGTCAGAAAAAGAAAGTGATGAAGGTTAAGGGGAGATTTCCACTTGAGGGATTTTTTTCTGGACCCCTTTCTCCCTCATGTTTAGCCCCATTGCTTTTGAGATTTTAAGACCTTCGCCCTAGTAGTTTGGATATTTTAAGACATTTTGCCCCATTTCTGTCAATTTTAAGACCTTTCGTGCCGTTAAGGTGTCGATTTTTTCCTGGCGAGCGATAGCGAGCCTGTAATTTAAGAGCAACCGGCCTCCGGCCGGGACATTTTTCTACCGAAAAATGTACAAATTTATCTTGAAAGGGGGTCTAGGGGGTGTAATTTTAAGCTTGATGAAAAAGTAGGGAACAAACTAAATACCTCACCTTGGATATGCCTAAGGAATTGGGTAGAGAGAGAGTAGAGGTGTTGATGTATTTATTTATTATTGTTATCATTATTTTTCTAAGGCAGTAAGACTCACTGGTTCAGTATTCACTAATTCGAACACTATACATAATTAAAAAGTAAAACTTGCAAGACAAACCAAGCAATCAGGAACCGCACAACACAAAGACCCCCCCCAAAAAAAAAACTCATCAAAATCACTATGAGGAAACAGCGCATTGAAGATTTAGCAAAACAATATTAGGAAACACAAAAACACAAACCCCCCGGCACAGACTGTAAATCACTACATGAGAAAGTCAATGTATTTCCCACAAACCAGTTGCACACATACCAATGGACCCTTGCCACATTCTTGAAATTGATGAAATAGGAAGATTAGGACGCACCATTTATAGTACAAATAACAAAAGGAAATACAACAAAAGTAAGCAATTGGCCACTTGCGAGTTTCGTTCTATAAGGAAGTTGGAGTTGTAGACATCGATAATTAACAGAATGATCACCTAAATTGCGGCTGTAGTGCTTATATAAATACATAAAACCCAATTCAACGTACTTTTTATCCATTAGAAGCTTTCATTATTATGGTATTTCTGTTTAATATCGATGTTCACGGCTCCAACTTCCGTATAGCCTGAAACTCGCAAGTGGTCAATTGATACTTTCCAAATTGAATAACCATAGTAAAGTGTATTAGACCAATATAAACGTATATAGAAGTAAACATGTGCATCATAAATGTTTGAAAAATAACATTCGTACTATTTGTGTCAAGGTTACAGGTATCATACACAGCACACACTACTACTTATACATGGTGGTACTATGTACGGATCCACCCACCTCCACCCACCTCCACCTCCACATGGTTTGGCTTATAACCGATTACGTTCTGATCGCCTTTGCATATTTTGGGGAAGCGGGGGTGAGTTATGCATATTGCCTGTCAGTGGGCAGGAATATGGTGTAAGGCGTTGGGGTGGGGGGCGGGGAGGGGGGTAGGAGATCATAGGGTTACTTACTAGGCTGGATGGTTGGGAAACTGTGTGTGTGTGTGTGTGTGTCTCTCTCTCTCTTAGAAGGCAAGCAACCTTGAGCAGCCGCTAGAGCTTTTGTTGCTTGACTTCCGTTGTTCTCCTCTGTACTCTCTCTCTCTCTCTCTCTCTCTCTCTCTCTCTCTCTCTCTCTCTCTCTCTATTAGGATTAAGTCCTGGTCACCTCGTAGGGATCGTAAGATCTGTGTGGCCAGTGTATCTATGTAAATCGATGTAAATCTCTCTCGGAAGACTGGCTCAGGAATAATTTGTAGATCTGTTTTTTTGTGATTGTTTGTACTCAAATTAATCTAACAAAAGTAGCAATGTCATTTGCTTTTTATTGAATGCTAAGTAACGTTTGATTGCTAAATTATATATATTTGCGATAGGAGATTAGCTGGTAATGATATACGAGTGGTGTGGGTATATTTACGAGTGAAAATTATTGTAGATGTGTGAGAATTATTGTAGATGTGTGAGAATTATTGTAGATGTGTGAGAATTATTGTAGATGTGTGAGAATTATTGTAGATGTGTGAGAATTATTGTAGATGTGTGAGAATTATTGTAGATGTGTGAGAATTATTGTAGATGTGTGAGAATTATTGTAGATGTGTGAGAATTATTGTAGATGTGTGAGAATTTGTATTTTGTTTGTGTGTGTTCATTGTTTTGTGTTGTCCCTATTCTGGCTCTGTCTTGAGTCGGCCCCCCCCCCCCCCAATAAAATTAAAAATATATATATATATAATTAAGAAAAATAGGAAAAGTGGGGATTGGGCCCGAGCATAGAGATAGATAGATAGATAGATAGATAGATAGAACATTATATCTCGTAACGTAATGGAGTTCATATCAAGTGAAACGCAAAAGCAATTAATAGTTGAGGAGTGGCTGGTGACCGGACAACTCAACCAATAGACCATTTCAACCCGTAGCTCTCAACCAGTACCAAATCAACCAATACGGCTAGGTTTGGTTAGGTTAGTACTATATTTTGGCACTGGTTTGGTTGGTCTGGGTTGATTTGGCACTGGTTGAGAGCTACTGGTTGAAATGGTCTACTGGTTGAGATGACATGGAACCGGAGTGGCTTAGTGACAGGAAGGTCAAGAGTGCCTGAGAGCGTGTTAGTGTAAAAGAGGCTCTCATGAAGATGTTAAGGGGAGATTTCCACTTGAGGGATTTTTTTCTTTACCCCTTTCTCCCTCATGTTTAGCCCCATTGATTCTGAGATTTTAAGACGTTCGCCCCATTAGTTTGGCGATTTTAAGAACTTTCACCCCATTTATGTCACTTCTATGACCTTTCGCCCCATTTAGGTGTCGATTTTTTCCTGGCGAGCGATAGCGAGCCTGTAATTTAAGAGGAACCGGCCTTCTGCCGGGACATTTTTCTACCGAAAAATGTACAAATTTATCTTGAAAGGGGGTCATGGGGGTGTAATTTCAAGCTTGATGGAAGTCTAGGAAACACAGTAAAAACCTCCTCAATTTTTGGTCGATTTTTTCATGTATTAATAATTTTCTAGTGTCCTCCTTAGACCTCCATCAAACTTAAAGAAACCATCCATTAGATCCCCCTTTTAGATTAATTTGTAAATTTTTCGGTAGAAAAATGTCACGGCCGAAATTAAAGGCTCACTATCGTTCGCCAGGAGAAAAAATCGATATCTAAATAGCACGAAGGGTCTTAATATTGACAAGGAAATGAGGCGGAAGGTCTTAAAATCGACAAACTAATGGAGCCAACATCTTAAAATCTGAAAACTAACGAGGCTAAACATGAGGAAGAAAAGTGACCAGAAACACGACAATCCATGTCCTCTCTTAAAGTAGTAATATATACACGAACATGCACACACACACACACACACAGTTACCTCTTTCAGTTCACCATGATGCCTTTATTCCTTTCATATTCTCCCTCATGTTTAGCATATTAGATTCGAGGTTTTAAGACGTTCGTTCCGTTAGTTTGGCGATTTTGAGACCTATTTTTCTATTTGCACGGAGGAAAAAAAAAGGCAAGGCTGACTGCAACAAAGTCCCCCCCCCCCCCCCCAAAGGTTGAGTGGCGGTTCCATGTCATCTCAACCAGTAGACCATTTCAACCAGTAGCTCTCAACCAGTGCCAAATTAACCCAGACCAACCAAACGCAGTGCCAAAATATAGTACTAACCTAACCTAACCGTATTGGTTGATTTGGTACTGGTTGAGAGCTACTGGTTGAAATGGTCTACTGGTTGAGTTGACCGGTCACCTTGAGTGGCAGCGAACCTTGGTAATCAAAAGCGTAAACACTGTCCAAATTAACCCCCTCTGACGCTAATAAGTGCCTTCTAAACTAAAAGCATCTAAGGGTAGTAGGTATAAACATGGGTTAAGGGAGATATCCACTTGAGGGATTTTTTTCTTGACCCCTTTCTCCCTCATGTTTAGCCCCATTGCTTTTGATATT
>CM064494.1:13378648-13461786 GCA_032716605.1 Paralithodes platypus
TTAGTTTAGTTACTTCAACCTCTGCAGTTGTCTTGAGTTAGCTGTGTTGAGCCTATTGGGGATACTTTAAAGCCTTTGTTACCATCAGGGGTATTTAGAAACCTTTAGTTTAGTTACTTCAACCTCTGCAGTTGTCTTTGAGTTAGCTGTGTTGAGCCTATTGGGGATACTTTAAAGCCTTTGTTACCATCAGGGGTATTTAGAAACCTTTAGTTTAGTTACTTCAACCTCTGCAGTTGTCTTTGAGTTAGCTGTGTTGAGCCTATTAGGGATACTTTAAAGCCTTTGTTACCATCAGGGGTATTTAGAAACCTTTAGTTTAGTTACTTCAACCTCTGCAGTTGTCTTTGAGTTAGCTGTGTTGAGCCTATTAGGGATACTTTAATGCCTTTGTTACCATCAGGGGTATTCAGCAACCTTTAGTTTAGTTACTTCAACCTCTGCAGTTGTCTTTGAGTTAGCTGTTGAGCCTATTGGGGATACTTTAAAGCCTTTGTTACCATCAGGGGTATTTAGAAACCTTTAGTTTAGTTACTTCAACCTCTGCAGTTGTCTTTGAGTTAGCTGTGTTGAGCCTATTGGGGATACTTTAAAGCCTTTGTTACCATCAGGGGTATTTAGAAACCTTTAGTTTAGTTACTTCAACCTCTGCAGTTGTCTTTGAGTTAGCTGTGTTGAGCCTATTAGGGATACTTTAAAGCCTTTGTTACCATCAGGGGTATTTAGAAACCTTTAGTTTAGTTACTTCAACCTCTGCAGTTGTCTTTGAGTTAGCTGTGTTGAGCCTATTAGGGATACTTTAAAGCCTTTGTTACCATCAGGGGTATTTAGAAACCTTTAGTTTAGTTACTTCAACCTCTGCAGTTGTTTTGGAGTTAGCTGTGGGCAGAAAACTAATTTTGGAGAGGTAATTATATGAGTGAGAGAACTCTATTTCTTATTGCTAATCTGGCAACCTCTGCGTCATATGAGTCTGAAGAGGTTAAGAAGCGATGGAAGATGAGGAATAAGAGAAAGAAGGAATATAAACAAATGAAAGAATGAAAGGAAAGAGAAGAATGGAAGAAGAGAGAGATAATGAGGTGTAGCAGGAGGAAGAGAAGGCGAAGGAGAACCATTTGGAAAAGATGAAGAGGAAAATATGGAAGAACCCCCTAGACAGACTAATATTGTATTTACATAGATTCACATAGATACACTGGCCACACAGACCTTACGATCCAAACCAGGTGGTCAGGACTTAATTCTAGTAGAGATGGCATATCCGATAGAAAAGGAAAGTTGAAGGAAAGGATAGAACAGAAGAAGCAACAAGGGAAGCCGCAATAGAGGTCAGGGCACTCAATTTATAGACAGGAAGCGAAGAAGGAATAAGGAGAAGATATAAGAAAATGGGAATTGAAGCAGAGAGAAGAGATGGAGGAGGAAAGCAGAAGACAAAAAGTAAGAGAAAAATATGGAGGAATGAGAGAACAGGGGAGAGGACGATAATCACAATGTAAACAAAGGTGAAGAGCAGAAGAACTAGAAAACCCCCGACAAGACCAACTAAATAAGAACAACTAGAGGAGCCGTAATAGAGGTCAGGCCAGGCAATTTACAGGCCTCACGTTTTGCGCTGGAGAAACAGGTCTGGGCCAGCTCCTATAATAGCCAGCACCTACACCAGCCATACAGTACTGTGTGTGTGTGAGAGAGAGAGAGAGAGAGAGAGAGAGAGAGAGAGAGAGAGAGAGAGAGAGAGAGAGAGAGAGAGAGAGAGAGAGAGAGAGAGCATGTAGTCAGCATCTCGACACCCACAATACCAGCCATATGTTACTGTTATTGTTTGTGTGTGTGTGTGTGTGTGTGTGTGCACAAAGTATATATCACGCAAGTGACGCAACATACACGAGTTCTAACCCTATACAGTATTCTGGTGTGTGTGTGGAAGAGTGATATGTGTGAGTTTTGTGAGTACATATGTGTGTGTTTGAGTGGTGTGTGTGTGTGATTGGTGTGTGTGCGTGTATTTGTTGTGTGAGTGTGTGTGTGTGTGTGAGTGGCGTGTATATGTGTATGAGTGGTGTGTGTGTATGAGTGGTGTGTGTGTGTGAGAGAGAGAGAAGAGGGAGTCAGAATCAGTTATGCACCCCACGCAGCACATTGGCTATAAAGTTACTACTACACAACTCGACTATAGACGATCCACTACTTCAGACTGTGGATATTGCTACTTGCTGGCTAAGTGGTATAGAGTGCTTCCAAAACTCAATTCCTCCTTCTATTTACCGGTCACATTCTTCCACACTACTATCCCTTGCTATTCAACAACACAAAAATCAATGCTTTGTGTTCTTTCAATATTCTTGGTGTCTCTTTCTTTTTTATCTTTCTTTGGAAAGACCATATCACTACTCATACTTTAATAGCTTTCCAGAATTTAGATGTGCTCAACCGTCTCTATGGGTTCTTTACCCTCACACAGGTTCTTGCTCTGTACAGGGGTACATTGCGCCCATGCATCGAGTACTGTTTGCAAGTGTTGGGAAGTTACACATACCGAACCTCTCGAAATGGTAGAGTCCATAGCATTTCGTCTCATGGACTTACCTGCTCTTCCTGATTCCCTACAATCTCTCATTACTCACCGCAATATTGCATCTATCTCAGTCTGCTACCGTCATTACAATAATTAGTGTTCTTTAACCCCTATTGTACCAGAGGGTATTACCGTAAATGTGCCCTCCAGTACCAGACAATGAGGCTAAAATGGCTTCAGAGTCGAGAGAGAATACCCTTCCACCTTAAAAATTGGGTGACCGGTCAACTCAACCAGTAGACCATTTCAACCAGTAGCTCGCAACCAGTACCAAATCAACCAAAACAGTTAGGTTAGGTTAGTACTATATTTTGGCACTGGTTTGGTTGGTCTGGGGTAATTTGGCACTGGTTGAGAGCTACTGGTTGAAATGGTCTACTGGTTGAGATGACATGGAACCCAAAAAATGTTATGCATTGCCTTTTGTCTCCTTCCTGCACATAGAAAAGAAAACGATGTCTTGTAACTCTTTGTAACTCTCTCTCTCTCTCTCTCGCTCGCTCGCTCCCGACCACCCCTGAATTCCCAACATTCACACATTTAGACTCTCCTAAACTCTTCTTTTCATCCGCGGCCATTTTCTCCACACCCCACTTCTTTTCGTTATCAGTAACTTTCCCCTCCCACTCCCACCTGTTCTCACCCCTCTCATTACTAGGGCACAGGTGTGGATCTTAAGGGGAGGTTTCTAGTTTGCTTCCTACTCCTCCAGCAATCTTAAAATTTCACCCCCTTGACCCCCTTTCAAGATAAATTTGTAAATTTTTCGGTAGAAAAATGTCCCGGCCGAAGGCCGATTACTCTTAAATTACAGGCTCGCTATCGCTCGCCAGGATAAAATCGACACCTAAATGGCACGAAAGGTCTTAAAATTGACAGAATGGGGCGGAAATTCTTAAAAATCACCAAACTAATGGGGCAAACGTCTTAAAATCTCAAAAGCAATGGGGCTAGACATGAGGGAGAAAGGGGTCAAGAAAAAAGTCCCTCAAGTGGAAATCTCCCCTTTAAGGCAAGGTATTGAAGCACAGGTTTATTTATGGTTTTCCTCATTGGTTAGATCTGTCTATTTATTTATTGATTGATTGATTGATTGATTGATTGATTGATTGATTGATTGATTGATTGATTGATTTATTTATTTAACATTTATATCTTCAGGTTAATGATGAAATAATTAATACTAATAATATACTCGGTTTATTTCGAGCCGGCAGCCAATTAGGCTGAAAAGGCTTAATTCCTTAACTTAATTCATCATGTCAACAGGTTGATTTTGGCCGCCACAAGACTAATCCATATCACCTTTTACAACACAATCTACACTCATTGAGAGATCTGTAGGAAAGCCCGACCGTGGCCAAGGCCTTCCTTAGGGACTCGGGGCTGTTCGACCAGGCAGCTTAGGGAACAACAACAACAACAACAACAACAACAACAACAACCTTTTTCTACTACATACATACATACATACATACATACATACATACATACATACATAACATTTTAAAACTGAGTGCTCCACACATACGTGCAGTTTCAGTCTCTTGTCCTAATGGCGGCGTTCCAGGCAACCCTGTTAAGGGCTGCTTCACTTGTCAAGTTTTTGGATTTGAGATCGGCACGTATAGTTCGACCTTGAGTCGTGTGGAAGATTGTGACAGGTTGGGTGGTGGTAGTTGTGGTGGTGGCGGTGGAGGGAGGGATGGGTGGTGGTAATTGTGGTGGTGGTGGAGGGAGGGATGGGTGGTGGTAGTTGTGGTGGTGGTGGAGGGAGGGATAGTTGGTGGTGTTGGATGGAGGGATGGGTGGTGGTAGTTGTGGTGGTGGTGGAGGGAGGGGTGGGTGGTGCTGGTTGTTGTGGTAGTTGTTGTGGTAGTGGAGGGATGGGTGGTGGTGGTGGAGGGAGGGATGGTTGGTGGTAGTTGTGGTGGTGTTGGATGGAGGGATGGGTGGTGGTAGTTGTGGTGGTGGTGAAGGGAGGGATGGGTGGTGGTAGTTAGTTGTGGTGGTGTTGGATGGAGGGATGGGTGGTGGTAGTTGTGGTGGTGGTGAAGGGAGGGATGGGTGGTGGTAGTTGTGGTGGTGTTGGATGGAGGGATGGGTGGTGGTAGTTGTGGTGGTGGTGAAGGGAGGGATGGGTGGTGGTAGTTGTGGTGGTGTTGGATGGAGGGATGGTTGGTGGTGGTAGTTGTGGTGGTGTTGGATGGAGGGATGGGTGGTGGTAGTTGTGGTGGTGGTGGAGGGAGGGATGGGTGGTGGTTGTAGTTGTGGTGGTGTTGGATGGAGGGATGGGTGGTGGTAGTTGTGGTGGTGATGGATGGAGGGATGGGTGGTGGTAGTTGTGGTGGTGTTGGGTGGAGGGATGGGTGGTGGTGGTGAAGGGAGAGATGGGTGGTGGTAGTTGTGGTGGTGGTGAAGGGAGGGATGGGTGGTGGTGGTAGTTGTGGTGGTGGTGAAGGGAGGGATGGGTGGTGGTGGTGAAGGGAGAGATGGGTGGTGGTAGTTGTGGTGGTGGTGGAGGGAGGTTTGGGTAGTGGTAGTTAAGGTGGTAGTGGTGAAGGAAGTGGCTGGTGGTAGTTGCGGTGGCGGGAAGGAGTGGGTGGTGGTAGTTGTGGTGATGTAAGGAAGGAGTGGGTGGTGGTGGAGAAGGTAGAGAAGGCAATATTTAGTATATGACTATTGTTATATCATAAATATCCTACACAAAATTTACATGAAGAGAAAGGGAAAAGAGGAAGTGTTGATGGTGGGAGTTGTGGTGATGGTGGTGGTGGTGGTGGGGTGGGTGGTGGTGGTGGTGGGTGGAGGAGTGGGTGGTGGTAGTGCAGGAATAGGAGGATGGGTTCGGTGGAGGTGGTGGTGGAGAGGAGGACTGGCTGGTGGAGGAGGATTTGGTGTTGGCGGTAGAGGTGGAATTACAAGTGGTGGTGGTGGTGGTGGTGGAGGAAGATAGGAGGATGGGTTCGGTGGAGGTGGTGGTGGAGAATAGGACTGGTTGGTGGAGGAGGAATAGGTGGTGGTGGTGGAGGAGGAAGAAGGGAGGGTGGTGGAGGTGGAATTACAAGTGGTGGTGGTGGAGGAGGAGGAGAGCAGGATGGGTTGCCTACTACCAGTGTACATGTCTCGTGACTTTACCTTGACCTTGCCACAAGCACGAGTTACCCAGCATAGGTCCCTCACTAGATACAGGCCTGTGCTGGGCTCTAGTAGGTAGGTAGGGTGGGCAGGTAGCTATAGGTAGGTAGGTAGGGTGGGCAGGTAGCTATAGGTAGGTAGGTTAAGTGGGTAGGTAGGTAGGTTAAGTGGGTAGGTAGATAGGATAGGTAGGTAGTTAGATAGGGTGAGTGGCTAGGTAGGTAGGGTGGGTAAGTATGTATGGTGGGTGGGTACTACCTACCCACCCACCATACATACTTATAGGTACATACTTACTTGGGTAGGTCGAGTGGGCAGGGAGGTATAGGTGGCTAGGTAGATAGGTAGGATGGGTAGATAGGTAGGTAGGGTGTGTGGATAGGTAGGTAGGATGGTGGGTAGGTAAGGTGGGTACGTAGTAAAGGTAGGTCGAATGGGTATATAAGTATGTAGGGTGGGTAGATAGGTAGATAAAGTGGGTAGATAGGTAGGTAGGGTGGGTACGGTGGGTGGGTAGGTTAGTTGATAGGCAAGTTGGTAGGTAGTACGGTGGGTAATCAGGTAGGCATGGAGGTGAATGGGTGGGAAGTAGGTATAGATAGGTAGATGGGTGGGAAGTAGGTATAGATAGGTAGATGGGTAGTGAACAAGTAAGAAATTAGGTAAGTGAATAGACGGATATGTGTGTGTTGGGTTGAATAGGTGAGTAGGTGGTGGATTTGGCAAGATGGTGTTCGAGTTGACTGGTAGGTGGGTAAGTGGGTGATTAGGTAGGTGGATGGGTATGTAGGTAGGTAGGTGGGTGGGTGAGTAGATGTGTAGGTTGTTAGGTAGGTAAGTGGTTAGGTGATTATATGAGTGGGTGGGTTGGATGGGTATTTACGTGGGTGGGGGTTAGATAGGTTGGTAGGTTTTGAGTGGTTAGGTTATTGGTGAGTAAGTAAAACGATGTACAGTATGTATGCTTAAAGGCCAGTTAATTTAAATGTAAATAAGCAACTGGGTGGGGGTATTAAGGGTACTTAGGTCGGCAAAAGACAGGCAATATGTAATACACAAACTGGGAATGATCGAAGGGTAATGAATTTGAATATTAATTTTCCCCGTTGCAGAGCTATAATTATACAAACCGAATAGAAGAGATACTAGGATGTGGTGAAGCTCGATTTAATTCGCAGAGAGTGTTTATGAGAAATCATGTAAATTCCAGAGCATAAGTATACCCTGAATCACTCCCATTTTGTGTTCCACCCTATCACCTATACACTACACTTCCTCAATTGCACAACCCAAGCCCTCTTAACAATGGTGCTAGGTGCATTGCAACAGGTACTAGTCGTTTTGTATATGGTAGGTTTATCTCCCCCCCCCCCCAGTCTCTCTCTCTCTCTCTCTCTCTCTCTCTGACTGACTGCGTTTGTAAATGAATAACTTTATTTTATCCCCCCCTCAGTGACTAACCCATCTGTCCTCTACTAACTTCCTAATCCTGCCACGGACATTAGTTCCAGGGCAGTAATTCCCTTTCCAATGTTCCCTTACCCACTCTAAACCACTGTTTGGACACTTGATCCTCAGTGTTTTGGAGGACAAGCAACCTAGAAGGGTCACTAGATCTGTTGTTGCTTGATTTCCTTTGTACTCTCTCTCTCTCTCTTTGACCAAATTGATGTAAATGTACTGATCGTCAACTTGGGGTAATGCAATACAATTAAAACCAGGAGGGCGAATCTCGATGCCACAAAGCACTTTTGCGCCTACAGTGTGGTCAACGAGTGGAACAAATTGTTAGAGAAAGTGGTACAATGTCATGCAATCATCACATTCAAACGGAGGCTAGAGACCCATTTAGGGGAGATTGGAGTAATGTAGGTAGCGAAAAAAATGTTAGGCGAAGTATCAGTAGCATGCAATATTGATCAAGCTCGTTCTTTACTATGAATATCCCAGTAGAAATGTTATAATTCTGCTGGGGGCCTTGTTTCCCAACTAAATATCATGCCAACTCATGTTCGAAGGAAGTGGTGGGTGGGGAGAAAGCCGTCTGCGTTGCTGTCTTTGTCTTCCACTTTGTAACAAATCCCATGTTAGAATGAAGACCGGACTGTGTTGTAGGGATCGTAGGGTCTGTGTACTGTAGTCTGTGTATCTATGTAGCTCTATGTAACTCTCCAAATAAACCAGGCTGGTGTAGGTGCATTGGAACGGGTACTGGCAATCTTTATATGGTATAGTAGGGGGGGGGGGTGGGCTAGGGAAGGTAGAGGTCAATGCAGATAGGAGGGATGGATGGGGGGAGAGGAAGGGGGTGATGGGGGGGGGGGGGGGGAGGAAGGGAGGGGGTAGGTGGAAGAGGATTTATTTTTTTATTTTTTTTTTGGGGGGGGGGACTACAATAGCTCTATATAGGAGAGGCTGGGAATGCGAAATCCCCCGGATGAATAACAGGGGTGCTATGGGCTCTCTGCGAGAGGGCTGGTTATCACACAGAGGCCCACGTCTCTTCAACAAACTCCCACGGCGAGTAAGAGACATGAGGGACATCTCGTTAGACAACTTCAAGAGAGCCCTAGATGTCGAACTGCAAAAAGTGCCAGACGAGCCCATCCTCGCAAGGGAACGAGCTGTCGCTTCAAACAGTCTACTGCACCAAATCACCACCCACAACGAGGGGCGTCGCGCTCCTTGGTGCCGCTAGAAGAGCGGCGAACACATCCAAAGGTATCCATCCATCCATCCATCCAAAGGTATATGACTGAAACTAAATGTACTGCCATGGTTATCCCAGTATATTAAAATCACGTGTGGTAGTGCCCCCAGAGCAGTCCCAGGTTAGCACCCTTGAGATTGCTTTGGGAGCCTCAACATACACTAAAAGCATTTAACCCCTTCTGTACCGGCGACGTCTTTGTTATTTGCTCTCACCTACATTTAGACGAGTTTATGAGGCTAAGGAAAGATATATGGTAGCTAAAAAGATTGATTGAGACAGTCTGAAGCTATTTATTGAGTAGACATCCTTCCTAAGCTGAACAAAATCGTCTAATAGTTGCCAGAATATAATGAAAAGTACATCACCGGTACAGAAGGGGTTAAACACTTAATTGCAACAAGAATGGTGCACATAAACAATGTTCCTTGGCTTATGTATTCAAATTAGAGCACATCAAATATACAAAACCAACGTTTTATGTGCACCGCATTTGTGTTACTATTGTTTATCCATGTATACTGTTATTGTTTATCCATGTATACTGAACAGTGTGTGCAATATCCACCTTGAAGTACGACACTGAATAATCTTAGCTTCAAAGTCCACCGGGAAAAGCCCACTCAAAGCCACCAAAATAAACAAAATATAGAAATTTTTGTCCATGGGGTTTGTTTTCAATAAATAATGAACCTAAGTCAAGGAAAATAGCGAGATGCACAGCCCACCATCTTTTAAATTCGTCCACGCTTTCATTAATCTCCTTCTTACAACTCCTCTTCTCTAAGTTTATTGGGGACACTGATCAGGAAGTCAAGCTGAATCCTAATCCATTCTTTCAGTTCTTCTGTTTTGGTATATTGCTTCTTGTTTCGTTTGTTTACCCCCTTTCATTCTTCTTTGCCTTCTTCCTTGTTTGTTTTGTTTTCCTCTCTCCCTCTCTCTCTCTCTCTCTCTCTCTCTCTCTCTCTCTCTCTCTCTCTCTCTGTAACAATACAGGTAAAAAAAAAAAAAAAATTAAGCAACAGACCGGAAGGTCTGTGCAGTCTGTGTATGTATGTAACTCCATGTAACTATCTCTCAAGGAAAAAAGAGAATAATGGTATACCTGCATTGTGGAACAGGTACGGGCTCGTCTATATATGGAGTAGTAGGGGTGGCATGGGCTAGGGGGAAGGGGGAGAGGTCAATGTAGATAGGAGAGGGAGAGGGGGTTGGTGGAAGGGGTAGGTATTGTGATTGAGGGAGGGGGTGAGTTGGTTGAAGGGGTAGTTAATGTGGTAGAAGGAGAGGGTGAGTTGGTTGAAGGGGTAGGGAGGGGTTTGGTTGAAGGGGTAGGGAGGGGGTTGGTTGAAGGGGTAGGGAGGGGTTGGTTGAAGGGGTAGGGAGGGGGTTGGTTGAAGGGGTAGGGAGGGGGTTGGTTGAAGGGGTAGGGAGGGGGTTGGTTGAAGGGATAGGGAGGGGGTTGGTTGAAGGGATAGGGAGGGGGTTGGTTGAAGGGATAGGGAGGGGGTTGGTTGAAGGGATAGGGAGGGGGTTGGTTGAAGGGGTAGGGAGGGGGGTTGGTTGAATGGGTAGATAGGGGTAGGGGAGGGCTTGGTTAAATGGGGTGGATGAGGTGGTTGAGGGAGGGGTGGGTGGGTTGAAGGGGGAGGGGAGGGATTTAGTTGAAGGCCTAAGTATTGTGATTGGGGGAAGGGGTGACTTGGGTTGAAGGAGTAGGGGAGGGGGTTGATTGAAGAGGGTGGATGATGTGATTAAGGGAGGGGGTGAGTTGGTTGAAGGGGGTGGATGATGCGGTTGAGGGTACGTGGTGAGTTAGTTGAAGGGATAGGGAAGGGGTTTGGTTGAAGGGGGTGGATGATGTGGTTGAGGGAGGGAGTGACTTGATTGAAGGGGTAGGGAAGGGAAGGGGGTAGATTGAAGGGGTAGATAATGTGGTTGAAGGAGAGGGGTGGGCACTGCTAGACCTATATAGGGTTGAATCCTAATCATACCTTTCACTTCTGTTTCTTCTATATTGCTTTCATGTTGCATTCATCTTTAATATCGTCTTGAATTATTGCATTCATATTACTGTATATATAAATGTATTTTGTATTCATTTGTCGGGCTGTAGATGATATTATTGTTTTGTCTACTACTTTATCATCATTCCCATCCTCTCTTTCTCTGTCACACACACACACACACACACACACACACACACACACCTGTCCGTTACCTCTCCTCTCCTCCATGTTTGTACATTAACACACACACACACCTACAAACACACACATGTCCGTTACCTCCCCTCTCCTCCATGTCTGTACATTAACACACATACACACACACACACACCTGTCCGTTACCTCTCCTCTCCTCCATGTTTGTACATTAACACACACACACCTACAAACACACACACACACATAGACCACACACACACACACACACCTGTCCGTTACCTCTCCTCTCCTCCATGTGTGTACATTAACACACACACACACCTACAAACACACACACACACACATGTCCGTTACCTCCCCTCTCCTACCGTGCCTGTACGTTAACACACACACACACACACCTGTCCGTTGCCTCCCCTCTCCTCCCATGCCTGTACATTAACACACATACACCTGTCCGTTACCTCCCGTCTCCTACCGTGCCTGTACATTAACACACATACACCTGTCCGTTACCTCCCCTCTCCTCCCATGCCTGTACATTAACACACATACACCTGTCCGTTACCTCCCCTCTCCTCCCATGCCTGTACATTAACACACATACACACACACACCTGTCCGTTACCTCCCCTCTCCTACCGTGCCTGTACGTTAACCTTTCTACCTGTTCCCAATGCAGTTCTACCTCCTGCCCCTCTCCCCTCCCTCCTGCTCCTCTACTTTCCTCCTCCTCCTCCTCCTCCTCCTCCCCTCTCACCTACCCAACCTACTTCTCTCCCCGTCTCTCTCTCTCGCTCTCTCTTTGCCCGTCTTTTCATACTTCTCTTCTTCTCTTCCCCTACTGCTTTAACTCATCCTCATCTCCATTCTCCTCTACTTCATTTCTCATTTCCTCCTCACCCTCTTTCCCCCTTTCCTTTTAATTATCCTCCCTTCTAACCTCCACCACCTCCTCCTCCTCCTCCTCCTTCCTCTTCTTCTTCTTCACCTGTTCCTACCGCTTCTTAACTACCAACAACCCCTCTCAGCTTGATAATTTTTTGTTTTCAAGCTGCTATAAATAGAAACCAGAGAGAATACCGGTACTAAACACACACACACACACACACACACACACACACACACACACACACACACACACACACAAGATAACATCATTTGTACGCGATGTCTGCGTCGTGTCGTGCCACTTAATATGCTTGTTTAGTTACAATCCCACCACTAAATTACTCCCCAAATTGCTGGTCACTTTTTAATGAAGGAACTAATTGTATTCCACTTAAATTAACATCCAGGAATTATGGGGAATTATTGTGATAAGTGCCAGAAATTATGAAGAAAATAATGCTTCTGGTAGTAATTATGACAGGATAATAATAATTTGTTTGTAGATTCAGTAAGTTGGAGCCGTAAACATTAAATGATAGAGAAATACAATGATAATGTAAGTTTCTGATGGATAAAAAGTATCGTGTATTGGATTATATGTGATAATAAATTATCTACAACTGTATTGTAGCTAGTAATTCTGCTAAATATCGATGTCTACAACTCCAACTTCCTTATAGAACGAAACTCGCAAGTGGTCAATTGTGTTAATGGGACCCACCTGCATTTGGTTTTCTTTCTAGGTAGTGGCCATTCGACCCCATTTAGCCTACTGTTTTAAGACGTTTATCCTCATGCAGGTGTCGAGTTAAACCTGGCGAGCGAAAGCGAGCCAGCATATTTTGGATTTAGACAACTGACTTAATTTGTACATTTTTCGGTAGAAAAATGTCTCCGGCGAAGCCGGATTTCTCCATACAATGATGGCTCGCTGTCGCTCGCCAGGAAAAAATCGATACCTGAATGGGGAGAAACGTCTTAAAACAGTAGGCTGAATAGGTCCGAATGGATAAAGCCCAGAGAGAAAAAGCAGGTCGGTCCCCTTAATGTGAATATTCAAAGAAACCCGATTTCATCAGAATTGTTGAGATCTGAAAGGAATGGATATCGATACAATATTGTAGTTATTATAGTTATTGTAGTTATATCAATTATGGGAACAAATAAAAACACGATACATATTGTACAGTCGCGCTAATAAGTGATGTCTCGGCACCAAGTATGTTTTGATTAATAATTATTGGTATCAGCAAAATCTAAGCTTCATGTCTTCATATCGAGTGAAATATACAAACATGTTCCTACACTTACCCACCCTAGCCAACATCTGACAGACATTAATCCAGCACAGAGCAAGCCGAACGTAATGACAGCTGGGACATGACTTATTAGCGCGACTGTACATCCTATTTATGCTGGTTATATCTAAATGGGTAACACATTTCAAAAAGGTTTCTCAAAATGTGTCACCCTAGATCAAAATTGAACATCGCGAACTTTTACAGCAGTTTATTATTGGTTTATTATTAATAATAAAACAATCGGCTGTTAACCCTCTCCGACATATGACGCGATTTTGAGCCTATTGGGATACTTTAAAGCCTTTGTTGCCATTAGGGGTATTTATAAACCTTTAGTTTAGTTACTTCAACCTCTGCAGTAGTCTTTGAGTTAGCTGTGTTGAGCCTATTGGGGATACTTTAAAGCCTTTGTTGCCATTAGGGGTATTTATAAACCTTTAGTTTAGTTACTTCAACCTCTGCAGTAGTCTTTGAGTTAGCTGTGTTGAGCCTATTGGGGATACTTTAAAGCCTTTGTTGCCATCAGGGGTATTTATAAACCTTTAGTTTAGTTACTTCAACCTCTGCAGTTGTCTTTGAGTTAGCTGTGTTGAGCCTATTGGGGATACTTTAAAGACTTTGTTACCATCAGGGGTATTTAGAAACCTTTAGTTTAGTTACTTCAACCTCTGCAGTTGTCTTTGAGTTAGCTGTGTTGAGCCTATTGGGGATACTTTAAAGCCTTTGTTACCATCAGGGGTATTTAGAAACATTTAGTTTAGTTACTTCAACCTCTGCAGTTGTCTTTGAGTCAGCTGTGTTGAGCCTATTGGGGATACTTTAAAGCCTTTGTTACCATCAGGGGTATTTAGAAACATTTAGTTTAGTTACTTCAACCTCTGCAGTTGTCTTTGAGTTAGCTGTGTTGAGCCTATTGGGGATACTTTAAAGCCTTTGTTACCATCAGGGGTATTTAGAAACATTTAGTTTAGTTACTTCAACCTCTGCAGTTGTCTTTGAGTTAGCTGTGGACAGAAAACTAATTTTGGAGAGGTAATTATAAGAGTGAGAGAACTCTATTTCGTATTGCTAATCTGGCAACCTCTACGTCATATGAGTCTGAAAGGGTTAATGAAATCAACAAATATATGTGGCAGTCCAGGGATTCGAACCTAGGATGCTCACACCGAAATTCAGTGCATTTATCCATTGCGCTACGAAGACAGTTTATTAGAATGTCTTTACCAACATTGCACATAGCCTGGTTTGGACTTTGCTTGACTATAAGTCTATTCGCTGTAAGTAGGCGAGAAATCATGACCTCTATCCTCTGTAACTCAAAAAGGGCTAGAGCAAATGGACTGTACATTTCCACACCTATTCCCTGGCTGACCCTTCCCAAATGGTAGAAATATTAGCTAGATTACTGTAGTCTTTTTTGAGTTACAGAGGTTAGAGGTCATGGTTTTTCGCCTACTTACAGCGAATAGACTATAGCATCGGCATGCATTACCTTTCACTTCTTATTATTTGGTAGCCCCTGCCATGCCTCAGTCCATTCACCTTACCTTTAACCCCTTCTGTACCGGGGACGTCTTTTTCATTTTACTCTGGCCACTATTAGACGATGTTATTCAGCTTAGGAGGGATGTCTACCAATTAAAAGGCTAAATATTATCTCGATTAATCCTTTTAGCTACCATATATCTTTTCTGAGCTTCATGAAATCGTCTAAATGTTGCTGACAAGAAATATTACAAACGTCGCCGGTACAGAAGGGGTGAAATTGGCCCTCCATGCACCTGTCTACCCTTAAGATTAGCATTTTGGCTCGAACGTCCCTTGATTTTGGCCCTGTCACTCTTTCAACTATGGGGGAGGCACTCGCTATAGGCAGTAATGCCTTTTGCCTCCCTCAATCACATAGAAAAAAAATAAAAAATAAATAAATAAATATAAAGATAATTCCTCCACGCAATTACTATGAGAGAGAGAGAGAGAGAGAGAGAGAGAAAGAGAGAGAGAGAGAGAGATAGAGAGAGAGAGAGAGAGAGAGATTCTATATAGATTTACATAGATACACTGGCCACACAGATCTTACGAGCCCTGTGAAGTGGCCAGGACTTCATCCTAGTAGAGATAGCATCCCTAAGAGAAATGGAAGGAAAGGATAGCAAAGATGAAAGATCTCTCCCCACCCTCAGAGAGAGAGAGAGAGAGAGAGAGAGAGAGAGAGAGATCTATCAGTAACACCGAAACAAGGCTATTCTTCCAGGTTTCTCTGATCTTCATAGCAGACACATATTTATAAAACTGTAATGGAATTATACAAGATGGCTAATTTAGATAACACACGTATTAATATAAATAAAAGACAAACATGTGGGGTCATAGATGATGGCTAATTTAGATAACACACGTATACCAGACAAAGAAAACAAAAACATATGGGGTTTGAAGTGTCCATGTAGCGGACCTTTAAGGGGAGATTTTTAGTTTGGTCCCTAGATATCCATCAAGCTTAAGATTACACCCCCTTGACCCCCTTTCAAGATAAAGTTGTACATTTTTCGGTAGAAAAATTTCCCGGCTGAAAGCCGGTTCCTCTTAAATTACAGGCTCGCTATCGCTCGTCATGATAAAATCGACACCTAAATGGCACGAAAGGTCTTAAAATTGACAGAAATGGGTCGAAAGTTCTTAAAATCGTCAACATAATGGGGCGAACGTCTTAAAATTAGAAAACAATGGGGCTAAACATGAGGGAGAAAGGAGTCACGATAAAAATCCCTCAAGTGGAAATCTCCCCTTAAGGGAACCCACATTGATTTTAAGAGATGCTAATGGATGATAAGCGGAGAAAAGGTTGGGGGGGTGTGGGGGCGAGGTGGTCAAGAGAGATGTTTATTAAATACAACCCGTACTGTCAAATTAATATATTCCTTTATATTTTCGGTCGGAAAGGTCTTGTTAACCCTCTCAGACATGTGACGCGATTTTGAGCCTATTAGGGATACTTTAAAGCCTTTGTTACCATCAGGGGTATTTAGAAACCTTTAGTTTAGTTACTTCAACCTCTGCAGTTGTCTTTGAGTTAGCTATGTTGAGCCTATTGGGGATACTTTAAAGCCTTTGTTACCATCAGGGGTATTTAGAAACCTTTAGTTTAGTTACTTCAACCTCTGCAGTTGTCTTTGAGTTAGCTGTGTTGAGCCTATTGGGGATACTTTAAAGCCTTTGTTACCATCAGGGGTATTTAGAAACCTTTAGTTTAGTTACTTCAACCTCTGCAGTTGTCTTTGAGTTAGCTGTCGGCAGAAAACTAATTTTGGAGAGGTAATTATAAGAGTGAGAGAACTCTATTTCTTATTGCTAATCTGGCAACCTCTGCGTCATATGTGCGTGAAAGGGTTAATATCCCAGTAAGTATCTGAGGCTAAACAAGAGGGAGAAAGGGGTCCAGAAAAAAAAAATCCCCCGCGTGGAAATCTCCCCATAATGGAACCGATCAAACGAGACGCGGTCCTACCAGGAGTATGAGTGGTCAGAACGTGTATGTATCAAAAACCCTCGCACTCGGGAATGCATATAGGGGTATTCTGATGTGTACGGGGGCCTCATACGAATGGTCTGCACAGTAAAGTTGGTTAAAAAAGTTCCCTTACTTCATCATATATATCCCTTTCAGTACCAGTGACGTCCTTTTCATTATATTCTGGCACCTATTAGATGACTTTATACTTTATACTTTATACTTTATACCTTATACTTTATACTTTAGACTTTATACTTTAGACTTTATACCTTATACTTTATACTTTAGACTTTATACTTTAGACTTTATAATTTATACCTTATACTTTATACTTTATACCTTATACTTTAGACTTTATACTTTATACCTTATACTTTATACTTTAGACTTTATACCTTATACTTTATACTTTATACCTTATACTTTATACTTTAGACTTTATACTTTATACTTTAGACTTTATACTTTAGACCTTATACCTTATACTTTAGACTTTATACTTTATACCTATACTTTATACTTTATACTTTATACTTTACACAGAAAGGGAAAGGCCTCTAACAATTGAAAGGATGCAGCTGAGTATCTCATTTAAGGGTAGGTTTTTAGTTAGTTCGCTAGACTTCCATCAAGCTTAACATTACACCCCCTAGACCCCCTTTCAAGATATATTTGTACATTTTTCGGTAGAAAAATGTCCCGGCCGAAGGCCGGTTCCTCTTAAATTACAGGCTCGCTATCGCTCGCCAGGAAAAATAGACACCTAAATGGCACGAAATGTCTTAAAATTTACATAAATGGGGCGAAAGTTCTTAAAATCGCCAAACTAATGGGCGAACGTCTTATAATATCAAAAGCAATGGGGCTAACCATGAGGGAGAAAGGGGTCAAGAAAAAAATCCCTCAAGTGGATATCTCCCCTTAATCCTTTGAGCTTCCACAGATCCCTCCAAAGCTTTATATAATAGTGTCTAATAGTGTCCAGAATATATATATATATATATATATATATATATATATATATATATATATATATATATATATATATATATAATATATACAGTATATATATATATATATATATATATTATATATATATATATATATATATATATATATATATATATATATATATATATATATATATATATATATATATATATATATATATATATATATATACACTGTTTAAGGGGGGATGGTCGTATTTATTACTTCATTTATATATCTTTTTATAACACCCCCAAGACCCTCCAGATAAATTTGTACATTTTCGATCAAAAAATGTCCCGCCCAAATTCCGATTGTTCTTAAATTATACAGGCTCGCTGTCGCTCTCCAGGGAAAAAAAAAAAATCCCACCTAAATGACACTAAAAGTCTTAATATTGACAAATAAATGGGACGAAAGGTCTTAAAATCACCAAATTAATGGGCCGACGTCTTGAAATCTGAACACTAATGAGGCTAAACATGAGGAAGAAAGGGTACCAGAAAAACGACCCATGTCCCCTTAAACACGAGTAGCCAGGGACAAAAAATGTAAACAAGAAGTGGAGTGAGGGATATTTTTGTATTCAACTGGTTCAATAGGTATGGGAATGGGTGATATGTTTATGAACTGAGATGATAGTACGGATTCATAGGAACTTTTATTCCTCAATAATAATTACTTTTTTGGCTACTATGGTCTTGTAAAAAAAAAAAAAAAAAAAAAAAAAAAAAAAAAAGGGTGGTCAGTATGGAAGTGAATAAGTCCTTGCATGACAGTGTGGTAATCCCGACACTGACTTACGGAAGCGAAGCATGGACGTTGGTGGAGAAACTCAGACCACTAGTGAGAGAGGTGGAAATGAGTTACTTGAGAAGTGCGTGCGGAGTTACATGGAGGGATAGACAGACGAATGAGGAAGTAAGAAGGTGTGGTGTGGATGTAGATGTGCTGGAAAGTGTGAAAAGGAACGCCTTGAGATGGTTCGGCCATATGGAACGTGTATGGGAAGCGAGAGAATGACTAAGAAGGTGTACGAGAGCGAGGTGGAAGGACAGAGACGGAGAGGTAAACCCAAAGAGAGGGGGAAGGATGGAGTGAAGAAGTATATGGATGAAGGCGGTGCTGGTTGGGAGGAAGGGTGTCGACTGACTGGGGAGAGAGGTGCATGGGGGCGCTTCGTTTGTGGCCACTCCTTCGGGGATCACGGCGTCAGGCAATAGATAGATAGACTCAGACATGGACACTCACTATCATGTATGTATATCTAAGATGAATTGATTACCACAATTCACACAAGGGTTTCTTCCATTGCAACAAGTGTCTCTCTGATTTGGCAACATTGATTATTCCTTTGATCTCATGCAAATGGCTCCAACAGGTGCAAGGGCAGAGGGTTCTATGGCATATATAAGCTCTGCAGAATGTGATGTCGCCACTCTTCATTTGTTGCTATCATTAGGCGATATTCTTCAGCTTTGGAAGACCCTCTGATAATCAAAGAGGTGAAGTGGATAGGCGTATTTATTTGCTTAATTATATATAAATGTAAATATGTGTGTTAGTTTCCTCCGTTGACTTCAATCAATCTTTAAAAAAAAAAAAAAAAACGCCCCAAGATCCTCCTTCAAGATAAATGTGTACATATTTCGATAGAGCAATCTCCAGACCGAAGGCCGATTCCTCTTAAATTACAGGCTTGCTATCACTCGCCAGGAAAAAAATCGACACCTAAATGACACGAAAAGTATTAATATTAACAAAACAATGGGGTGAAAGGTCTTAACATCGCCAAACTAATGAGCTGAACGTCATAAAATCTGAAAACTAATGTGACTGAACATGAGGGAGGAGAGGGCCCACACAAAACGACCCATCTCCCCTTAAGGGGAGATCTCCACTTGAGGGATTTTTTTCTTGACCCCTTTCTCCCGCATGTTTAGCCCCATTGCTTTTGATATTATAAAACGTTTGCCCCATTAGTTTAGCGATTTTAAGAACTTTCACCTCATATTAAGACCTTTTGTGCCATTCAGGTGTCGATTTTATCCTGGCGAGCCTTTAATTTAAGAAGAACCGGCCTTCGGCCGGGAAATTTTTCTACCGAAAAATTTACAAATTTATCTTGAAAGGGACTCAAGGGGGTGTAATTTTAAGCTTGATGGAGGTCTAGGGAACAAACTGAATACCTCCCCTTAACCTTCTGACTCTCCGACTTCCACAATTCCTTCTCAAGCACAGATCGTCTACTGATATCTCGAATAAAAGGAGGAATAATATCATTGTCTACTGACAGGCCTCGCGGGTAACAGAAGACACGGGGGACAGATGAAGGAAGGGATAACCTGTGTATACTGACAGGCCTCGCGGGTAACAGAGGACACGGGGGACAGATGCAGGAAGGGATAACCTGTGTATACTGACAGGCCTCGCGGGTAACAGAGGACACGGGGGACAGATGAAGGAAGGGATAACCTGTGTATACTGACAGGCCTCGCGGGTAACAGAGGACACGGGGGACAGATGAAGGAAGGGATAACCTGTGTATACTGACAGGCCTCGCGGGTAACAGACGACACGGGGGACAGATGAAGGAAGGGATAACCTGTGTATACTGACAGCCCTCGCGGGTAACAGAGGACACGGGGGGACAGATGAAGGAAGGGATAACCTGTGTATACTGACAGGCCGCGGGTAACAGAGGACACGGGGGACAGATGAAGGAAGGGATAACCTGTGTATACTGACAGGCCTCGCGGGTAACAGAGGACACGGGGGACAGATGAAGGAAGGGATAACCTGTGTATACTGACAGGCCTCGCGGGTAACAGAGGACACGGGGGACAGATGAAGGAAGGGATAACCTGTGTATACTGACAGGCCTCGCGGGTAACAGAGGACACGGGGGACAGATGAAGGAAGGGATAACCTGTGTATACTGACAGGCCTCGCGGGTAACAGAGGACACGGGGGACAGATGAAGGAAGGGATAAACCTGTGTATACTGACAGGCCTCGCGGGTAACAGAGGACACGGGGGACAGATGAAGGAAGGGATAACCTGTGTATACTGACAGGCCTCGCGGGTAACAGAGGACACGGGGGACAGATGAAGGAAGGGATAACCTGTGTATACTGACAGGCCTCGGGGTAACAGAGGACACGGGGGACAGATGAAGGAAGGGATAACCTGTGTATACTGACAGGCCTCGCGGGTAACAGAGGACACGGGGGACAGATGAAGGAAGGGATAACCTGTGTATACTGACAGGCCTCGCGGGTAACAGAGGACACGGGGACAGATGAAGGAAGGGATAACCTGTGTATACTGACAGGCCTCGCGGGTAACAGAGGACACGGGGGACAGATGAAGGAAGGGATAACCTGTGTATACTGACAGGCCTCGCGGGTAACAGAGGACACGGGGGACAGATGAAGGAAGGGATAACCTGTGTATACTGACAGGCCTCGCGGGTAACAGAGGACACGGGGGACAGATGAAGGAAGGGATAACCTGTGTATACTGACAGGCCTCGCGGGTAACAGAGGACACGGGGGACAGATGAAGGAAGGGATAACCTGTGTATACTGACAGGCCTCGCGGGTAACAGACGACACGGGGGACAGATGAAGGAAGGGATAACCTGTGTATACTGACAGCCCTCGCGGGTAACAGAGGACACGGGGGACAGATGAAGGAAGGGATAACCTGTGTATACTGACAGGCCTCGCGGGTAACAGACGACACGGGGGACAGATGAAGGAAGGGATAACCTGTGTATACTGACAGGCCTCGCGGGTAACAGAGGACACGGGGGACAGACGAAGGAAGGGATAACCTGTGTATACTGACAGGCCTCGTGGGTAACAGAGGACACGGGGGACAGATGAAGGAAGGGATAACCTGTGTATACTGACAGGCCTCGCGGGTAACAGAGGACACGGGGGACAGATGAAGGAAGGGATAACCTGTGTATACTGACAGGCCTCGCGGGTAACAGAGGACACGGGGGACAGATGAAGGAAGGGATAACCTGTGTATACTGACAGGCCTCGCGGGTAACAGAGGACACGGGGGACAGATGAAGGAAGGGATAACCTGTGTATACTGACAGGCCTCGCGGGTAACAGAGGACACGGGGGACAGATGAAGGAAGGGATAACCTGTGTCTACTGACAGGCCTCGCGGGTAACAGAGGACACGGGGGACAGATGAAGGAAGGGATAACCTGTGTATACTGACAGGCCTCGCGGGTAACAGAGGACACGGGGGACAGATGAAGGAAGGGATAACCTGTGTATACTGGCAGGCCTCGTGGGTAACAGAGGACACGGGGGACAGATGAAGGAAGGGATAACCTGTGTATACTGTTCATTGTAAACAAATATGTACTGGTTTTGAAAAGGGCATAATTATATACACATGTAGAGGTATATTGATGGTAATAAACCCACCTAATACAAGGATAGAAAGGTTAAGGGGAGATTTCCACTTGAGGGATTTTTTTCTGGATCCCTTTCTATCTCATGTTTAGTCCCATTGCTTTTGATATTCTAAGACGTTCGCCCCATTAGTTTGGTGATTTTAAGAACTTTTGCCCCATTTATGTCAATTTTAAGACCTTTCGTGCCATTTAGGCGTTGAATTTATCCTGGCGAGCGATAGCGAGCCTGTAATTTAAGAGGAACCGGCCTTTGGCCGGGAAATTTTTCTACCGAAAAATTTACAAATTTATCTTGAAAGGGAGTCTAGGGGGTGTAATTTTAAGCTTGATGGAATTCTAGGGAACGAACTAAAAGCCTCCCCTTAATCACTATCAGGACACCCAATGATTATATATACCTTTTTTACAGTGTACAGTCACCATCAACAGTTCCTCGATGATGTGTGTGTGGTGGGTTGGGGGTATTTTTGAAAGTTTGATGGAGGTCTTGGGAGGAAACTAAATACAATAATAACTAAATACACATATATTCAATTCTCCTCTTAAGGGGAGGTATTTAGTTTGTTCCCTAGACCTCCATCAAGCTTAAAATTACACCCCCTTGAGTCCCTTTCAAGATAAATTTGTACATTTTTCGGTAGAAAAATGTCCCGGCTGAAAGCCGGTTCCTCTTAAATTACAGGCTCGCTATCGCTCGCCAGGATAAAATCGACACCTGAATTGCACGAAAGGTCTTAATATGGGGTGAAAGTTCTTAAAATCGCTAAACTAATGGGGCAAACGTTTTATAATATCAAAAGCAATGGGGCTAAACATGAGGGAGAAAGGAGTCAAGAAAAAAATCCATCAAGTGGAAATCTCCCCTTAAACTAATATTTCTAGCATCGGGCTATTAGAGATTCAAGAAGGCTATCAGGGAAAAGTAATGAGTTATCTAATATGATGCAGTGTATGAGCATCGTTTTTCGTTAACTATTGATTGGAACTGTTACACTCAAGCTACAGATATTGTGGTCTGACAGACGGTTTCTCTGCACAATGGAGTCACTCCAGCTGGCTGAAGATGCCAATTTGTCACCAACAACTATATATATTATTATGTTGTTCTGGACTTAAAATGTGAAATTTTGATTGAAAGTCAAATTTTGGTTGTGATTTATTATATTGTATTTATGAATCCTCGAAATGCCTAGATGTATGTATGTATGTATGTATGTATGTACTCAGGCACATACCCCGTTGCTGGAGGTGGCCGACACGAGACAGAACCCGAACAGAAACAACATTTAAAGTTCCTATTCTCAGGGTCCGGGACTACTTTTGCGTTCCCTCGGCCGTTGCTCTGTCTCGTCGAGTGGGAGAAATATACCTAGATGAACCTCAGAAATGCATGTACAGTAGTACGGAAAAATAATATACTCATTTTATTCGGCCCGAGATACAGAAGCTTCGAAACCATGAGGGCACCATTTGTGTTATAGAGTGTGTGATCAGATTTTTTTTTTTTTTTTTTTTTTTCTATGTGATTGAGGGAGGCAAAAGGCATAACTGCCTATAGCGAGTGCCTCCCCCATAGTTGAAAGAGTGACAGGGCCAAAATCAAGGGACGTTCGAGCCAAAATTAAGATTAACAAAATGGGGATAAGAAAACATTAATTGTAATAGCAATTGTCCTGCGATCTTGCCATGTTATCAGAAATCTTGTCATGTTATTAGAAATCTTGTCATGTTATTAGAAATCTTGTCTTGTTATCAGAAATCTTGTCATGTTATCAGAAATGTTGTCATGTTATCAGAAATGTTGTCTTGTTATCAGGAATCTTGTTATGTTATCGGAAATCTTGTCATGTTATCAGAAATCTTGTCATGTTATTAGAAATCTTGTCATGTTATTAGAAATCTTGTCTTGTTATCAGAAATCTTGTCATGTTATTAGAAATCTTGTCTTGTTATCAGGAATCTTGTCATGTTATCAGGAATCTTGTCAAGTTATTAGAAATCTTGTCTTGTTATCAGAAATCTTGTCATGTTATTAGAAATCTTGTCATGTTATTAGAAATCTTGTCTTGTTATCAGGAATCTTGTCATGTTATCAGAAATCTTGTCATGGTATTAGAAATATTGTCTTGTTATCAGGAATCTTGTCATGTTATTAGAAATCTTGTCTTGTTATCAGAACTCTTGTCATGTTATTAGAAATTTTGTCTTGTTATCAGGAATCTTGTTATGTTATCAAAAATCTTGTCATGGTATTAGAAATATTGTCTTGTTATCAGGAATCTTGTCATGTTATCAGAAATCTTGTCATGTTATCAGGAATCTTGTTATGTTATTAGAAATATTGTCTTGTTATCAGGAATCTTGTCATGTTATCAGAAATCTTGTCATGTTATCAGGAATCTTGTTATGTTATCAAAAATCTTGCCTTGTTATTAGAAATCTTATCTTGATATCATACATTTTGTCATGATATCAGAAATCTTATCACACGTTATTATTAGGATATCATAAATTATATATGTTGTTTGACAGGTGTGGGGTGACAGGTGTGTAGTAATAGGTGCGGGGTGACAGGTGTGTAGAAACAGGTGTGGGATGACAGGTGTGGGAGTGACCTATGAGGGTTGACAGGTGTGGGAGTGACAGGTGTGGGGTGACAGGTGTGGGGTAGACAGATGTGAGGGGACAGGTGTGAGTTGACAGGTGTGGAGTGACTGGTGTGGGGGGACAGGTGTGGAGGTGACAGGTGTGGGTTGACAGGTGTGGGTTGACAGGTGTGGGTTGATAGGTGTGGGGGTGACAGGTGTGGGGCGACAGGTGTGTAGTAAAAGGTGTGGGAGTGACAGGTGTGGGGGTGACAGGTGTGGGGGTGACAGGTGTGGGCTGACAGGTGTGGGGGGACAGGAGTGGGGGTGACAGGTGTGGGGTAGACAGGTGTGGGATAGACAGGTGTAAGAGAGACAGGTGTGGATATAGGTAATTAAGACAGTCAGGTGCAAGGCCAGGACAGGTAAGACAGACGTTCAAGGACAGCAGCTGCATTGAGGAAGGAGAGAGAGAGAGTGTCTGTGCGTGTGTGTGTGTATGCGTATGTGTGTGCGCGAAGGAAGCAAGTCTATGGGAGCCAGTTTTTGTGACAGGCGACAGGCGTCGGTCCGCCTGGCTGTGTGTGTGTGTAGGGTAATGCAGGTAAGTTTGTATAAAATATTAATCCTGATAATACTAATAAACATAATGTGAATAATATATATATATATATATATATATATAATAATCGTTATAACATAATAACGATATCAATAATAATACAAATAATAGAGTGTAATGATAAGCTGAAATTAATAAGGAACATCTATTTGAAATCCAAGCTTTAATTGGCTATTATATCTTCGAAATGTATCGTCAAAAATTCCCACCTGCGATATTCCTTAAACCTCAATCTCGGTAGCCTATTTCGATATTGAATATTTAGCATAATAAGAATTCCAAACGCCTGCATATCTGTGTGTCTGTATGTATAGAGGGTTTATGGGAGGTCACTGGCTCTTTTTATTATCTTTCTCTCCTTTTCTCTCTTTCTCTGGCTTGTATCCATTCGGCCCCATTCAGCCAACTGTTTTAAGACGTTTATCCTCATCCAGGTGTCGATTTCTTCCTGGCGAGCAATAGCGAGCCAGCATTGTATGGAGAAATCCGGCTTCGCCGGAGACATTTTTCAATCGAAAAATGTACAAATTTAGCTTGCTGTCAAAACAAAAATATATATATGCTGGCTAGCTACCGCTCGCCAGGAAAATATTGACAACTGGATGGGGGTAAACGTCTTAAAATAGTAGGCTGAAAGGGGCCGAATGGATACAAGCCAAAGAGAGAGAGAGAGAGAGAAAGAGAAAAAACGTGAGGTGGGGTCCCTTAAGGGGGGAAGGAGGGGAGGGAGGGGGGGAGGGAACATGTTTTTATCTCTATGTATGTGTGTAGCGAGGGGTGGGGGTGGATGGGGTGGGGGGTGAGGGGTAGGGGATTGTGTGAAGGTTAGGGGGTTGTATACAGGAGAGGAGGGGAGGCTGGAGGGAGGGAGGGAGGGGGGGGGGGGGAGGGTTGTGTGTGTGTCTGTGTGTGGTGTGTGTGTAGGTGAGAGGGGGTTAATGGGTGGGGGTTGATTTGTTTTTGTTTTTTCTATGTGGATGAGGGAGACAAAAGGCAAAACTGTCTGTGACGAGTGCCCCCCCCCCCCAGAGTTAAAAAGAGTGAAAACTATTTCCTTATATCTGTACTTAAATTGCCTCTTATTATAGCCTAATAATTTCTGAGTGTTTTCTCTACTTCAATGTACTGCTTGTAAAACTTTAGGTCACTGCTAATCAGAACACCCAAATCCTTTTCCAGAGCATTCCAATTAGCGAATAGCCTGACTTGGGATTTGCTTGGCCGATATACATCACCTTGCACTTTTCTAAGTTTAGAGGCACCTGCCATGTCTCTGACCATTCACCAAGTCTGTTGAGGTCCATCCTGAGCTGTTCAACCCCTTTGGGGTCTTTCACATTCATTCCAAACTTTATGTTATTTGCAAACTTGGAGATCACACTCAACAGACCAATATCGATGTCATTGATATATATGATAAACATAAGTAGGCCAAGGACAGATCCCTGTGGAACTCCAGAAGTGACTACAGTCCACTCAGAAGAAACACCATTGATTACCACTCGTTGTTGTCTACCTGTTAGCCAACTTTCTATCCAATTTGTGACCTCTGTATTGATACTTAGCGCACTCACTTTTGACATTAGCCTGCAATGAGGCACTTTGTCAAACAAAATTGAAAGTCTAAGTAAAGGATGTCTATGGATCTACTTTTGTCATACCCACTCAGCATTTCATGGAAAAATTCCAGCAAATTGGTAAGACATCATTGGTGTCGCCTGAATCCATGTTGGGAATCTGTAATTAAATTGTGGATTTCTAAGTAGTCAACTATCTTGTCTACTAGTATCCCTTCTAAGCGTTTTACTATGATAATAGTCAAGCTAATTGGCCGATAATGCTTGGGACACTCGTGATCCCCTTAAAGATTGGAGTCACATTGGCCAGTTTCCAGTCTTCAGGGACGTCTCTCAGAGAGAGAGAGAGAGAGAGAGGAGAGAACCGTGTGTGTGTGAGTGAGTGGGAGTGCGTGTGCGTGTGTGTATGTGTGTGTGTCATACGTGCGTGTCTAGAGGGTAGGAGCAGGTGATTGTGTGTATGTATGTATGTGTGGGTGTATTTGTGTGTGTGTGTGTGTGTTGATTATATTTTACTATGTGCATTTAACTGTACCTACGTGTGATTGTAGCACATACACACACACTCACACACTCACACACACACAAAGCAAGGTTAATCTACCCCCCCCCCTCCACCCCCCCACATCCCCCCCCACCCTTTTGTTTACACTGAGGTCACCAGTATTGTTACCAACTCGTTAAGGGGGGTCACCGGCTTGTTTTATCTTTCTCTCCTTTTCTCTCCTTCCCTGGCTTGTATCCATTGGGCCCCATTCAGCCAACTGTTTTAAGACGCTTATCCCCATCCAGTCGTCGATTTTTTCCTGGCGAGCGATAGCGAGCCAGCATTGTATGGAGAAATCCGGCTTCGCCGGAGAAATTTTTCTATCGAAAAATGTACACATTGAACTTACTGTCAAAACAAATATATATCTCGCTACCACTCGCCAGGAAAATATTGACACCGGGATGGGGGTAAACGTCTTAAAGCAGTAGGCTGAATGGGGTCGAATGGATACAAGCCAAAGAGAGAGAGAGAGAGGGAGAGAAAGATAAAACAAAAATCGAGGTAGGCTCCCTTAAAGGTAAACAATGCTGTCCTATTTGTTTGTTTACACTCCATATTGTTTGTTTACATTCCATATTGTTTGTTTACATTCCATATTGTTTGTTTACACTCCATATTGTTTGTTTACATTCCATATTGTTTGTTTACACTCCATACTGTTTGTTTACATTCCATATTGTTTGTTTACATTCCATATTGTTTGTTTACACTCCATATTGTTTGTTTACATTCCATATTGTTTGTTTACATTCCATATTGTTTGTTTACACTCCATATTGTTTGTTTACAGTCCATATTGTTTGTTTACATTCCATATTGTTTGTTTACATTCCATATTGTTTGTTTACACTCCATATTGTTTGTTTACATTCCATATTGTTTGTTTACATTCCATATTGTTTGTTTACACTCCATATTGTTTGTTTACAGTCCATATTGTTTGTTTACATTCCATATTGTTTGTTTACATTCCATATTGTTTGTTTACATTCCATATTGTTTGTTTACAGTCCATATTGTTTGTTTACAGTCCATATTGTTTGTTTACAGTCCATATTGTTTGTTTACATTCCATATTGTTTGTTTACATTCCATATTGTTTGTTTACAGTCCATATTGTTTGTTTACAGTCCATATTGTTTGTTTACATTCCATATTGTTTGTTTACAGTCCATATTGTTTGTTTACAGTCCATATTGTTTGTTTACAGTCCATATTGTTTGTGTACAGTCCATATTGTTTGTTTACAGTCCATATTGTTTGTTTACAGTCCATATTGTTTGTTTACATTCCATATTGTTTGTTTACAGTCCATATTGTTTGTTTTGATCTGTTTGTTGTGCCCGAGGTATTGAGTATTTTTAGGTGTTTGCTATTGTGTATGTTTGTCGATTAAGGGGAGATATCCACTTGAGAGATTTTTTTCTTGACTCCTTTCTCCCTCATGTTTAGCCCCATTGCTTTTCTAATTTTAAGACGTTCGCCCCATTATTTTGACGATTTTAAGAACTTTCGACCCATTTCTGTCAATTTTAAGACCTTTCGTGCCATGTAGGTGTCGATTTTATCCTGGCGAGCGATAGCGAGCCTGTTAAGAGGAACCGGCTTTCAGCCGGGACATTTTTCTACCGAAAAATTTACAAATTTATCTTGAAAGGGGGTCTAGGGGGAGTAATTTTAACCTTGATGGAAGTCTAGGGAATCAACTAAAAACCTCCCCTTAACCATTGAATTATTGTACCTTTAGGCGTTTGGTATTGTGTATGCTTGTCGATAAAGCCCTACCTACAGTGATTCCGTGTGTTTCTGTTGATATTCCTTTACTTACCGATTGCCTAAACGCCTGTGCCATGTAGAGTTTGATAGGGTTGTATTGTAGGTACAGTAAGTCATTATGCGTTTAACCCTTTCACGCACATATGACGCAGAGGTTGCCAGATTAGCAATAAGAAATAGAGTTCTCTCACTCTTATAATTACCTCTCCAAAATTAGTTTTCTGCCCACTGCTAACTCAAAGACAACTGCAGAGGTTGAAGTAACTAAACTAAAGGTTTATAAATACCCCTGATGGTAACAAAGGCTTTAAAGTATCCCCAATAGGCTCAACACAGCTAACTCAAAGACAACTGCAGAGGTTGAAGTAACTAAACTAAAGGTTTCTAAATAGCCCTGATGGTAACAAAGGCTTTAAAGTATCCCCAATAGGCTCAACACAGCTAACTCAAAGACAACTGCAGAGGTTGAAGTAACTAAACTAAAGGTTTATAAATACCCTGATTGGTAACAAAGGCTTTAAAGTATCCCCAATAGGCTCAACACAGCTAACTCAAAGACAACTGCAGAGGTTGAAGTAACTAAACTAAAGGTTTCTAAATACCCCTGATGGTAACAAAGGCTTTAAAGTATCCCCAATAGGCTCAACACAGCTAACTCAAAGACAACTGCAGAGGTTGAAGTAACTAAACTAAAGGTTTCTAAATACCCCTGATGGTAACAAAGGCTTTAAAGTATCCCTAATAGGCTCAAAATTGCGTCAATAACGTGAGAGGGTTAAACAATGCGATAAATATAGACCTTAATTATAGCAGATCGGAAGGCATGGTCGGATGAAGCTGATGATAAACGAGGCCATTAGTGGAGAATATCCTACGAGTCAATATCCTACGAGTCAATATCCTACGAGTCAATATCCTACGAGTCAATATCCTACGAGTCAATATCCTACGAGTCAATATCCTACGAGTCAATATCCTACGAGTCAATATCCTACGAGTCAATATCCTACGAGTCAATATCCTACGAGTCAATATCCTACGAGTCAATATCCTACGAGTCAATATCCTACGAGTCAATATCCTACGAGTCAATATCCTACGAGTCAATATCCTACGAGTCAATATCCTACGAGTCAATATCCTACGAGTCAATATCCTACGAGTCAATATCCTACGAGTCAATATCCTACGAGTCAATAGTATCGTAGGGAAAATATTGTGTTTAAGGGGAGATCTCCACTTGAGGGATTTTTTTCTTGACCCCTTTCTCCCTCATGTTTAGCCCCATTGTTTTTGATATTATAAAACGTTTGCCCCATTAGTTTAGCGATTTTAAGAACTTTCACCCCATATTAAGACCTTTCGTGCAATTCAGGTGTCGATTTTATCCTGGCGAGCGATACCGAGCCTGTAATTTAAGACGAACCGGCCTTTGGCCGGGCCATTTTTCTACCGAAAAATTTACAAATTTATCTTGAAAGGGACTCCAGGGGGTGTAATTTTGAGCTTGATGGAGGTCTAGGGAACAAACTAAATACCTCCCCTTAAGGGGGGTCACCTGCTTTTTTTTTCTCTTTCTCTCCTTTTCTCTCTTTCTCTGGCTGGTATCCATTCGGCCCCATTCAGCCTACTGTTTTGAGACGTTTATCCCCATCCAGGTGTTGATTTCTTCCTGATGAGCGATAGCGAGCCAGCATTGTATGGAGAAATCTGGCTTTGCCGGAGACATTTTCTATATAAAATATACAAATTTAGCTGCTGTCAATAAATTTAAACAAAATATGCTGGCTCGCTACCGCTCGCCAGGAAAAATCGACACCTGGATGGGAGTAATCGTCTTAAAACAGTATGCTGAATGGGGCCGAATAGATACAAGCCAGAGAAAGAGAGAAAAGGAGATAACAAAACAAAAGCCTGTGACCCCCCTTAATATTCACTGAGAGAATTTCTGTGGCGTGGGCCGCAGTGTCTTTGAGATACTGATTATTCCTTGTAACGCTCTCTTTCCCCTTCCTCCCACTCACTTCGTTCCCACATGATCGACCTACCCATAACCCCCTCCCCCCATCACTATTCGCCCTCCCCTCCCCTCTCCATCCCTCCCACATCCCCACTACCCTATTCCCTCCTCCCCTTCTCTCTCCCATACCTTCCCATCCCCTCTCCTCTCTCCCCTCCTCCCTACCCTATTCCCCCCTCCCCTCCTCTCTGCCATACCTTCCCCTACCCTCTCCTTCCCTCCCACCTCCCCTTCTCTCTGCCATACCTTCCCCTCCCCTCTCCTTCCCTCCAACCTCCCCTCCTCTCTGCCATACCTTCCCCTCCCCTCTCCTTCCCTCCCACCCCTCCTTACTACCCTATTCCCCCCTCCGCTCCCCTCCCCTCCAGTTTCCCGTTCTCTCCCCTCCCCTCTCCCCTCCCCACTACCCCTTCCTTCCCCCTATGCCTTTGTTCAGGCCTGTCCTCGTCTTTCTTCTTCTCTTCTATTCCTAGTCATCATTATTTTCCCTTAGCCATATTAATACTTCGATATTAATACTTCGATATTAATACTTCGATATTAATACTTCGATATTAATACTTCGATATTAATACTTCGATATTAATACTTCGATATTAATACTTCGATATTAATACTTCGATATTAATACTTCGATATTAATACTTCGATATTAATACTTCGATATTAATACTTCGATATTAATACTTCGATATTAATACTTCGATATTAATACTTCGATATTAATACTTCGATATTAATACTTCGATATGCATTTGTTTGTTTACGTTTCTATCTTTGAACCTTTAATTGTTCATAGTTCATTTTCTGCCCTAAGCATATGCGCTCACACACAGATACACACACTCACTCACACGTACACATATTAACTCACATACACACAACCCCCCTCCCCACTACCCCACACACACACACACACACACACATATACGTCATCCCCTACATATACACCCTCCCCCTCCCCCAACACACATACACACATACATATTTCAGACCTCGTTTCTTATTCTTTCTGCTCCTTATCGTGATTAACTTTCGTTTGACTTATTTAATATGGACTTTGACCTAAGCCTTTTTATATAATATACAGTATATCCCTTCAGTGTTATATCCCTGACTTACGTTCTTAAGGGGAGGTTTTCAGTTGATTCACTAGACTTCCATCAAACTTAAAATTACTCCCCCTTGACCCCCTTTCAAGATAAATTTGTACATTTTTCGGTAGAAAAATGTCCCGGCCGAAGGCCGATTCCCCTTAAATTACAGGCTCGCTATCGCTCGCCAGGAAAAAATCGACACCTAAATGGCACGAATGGTCTTAAAATTGACAGAAATGGGGCGAGGGTTTTTAAAATCGTCAATATAATGGGACAAACGTCTTAAAATTAGAAAAGTAATTGGGCTAAACATGAGGGAGAAAGGAGTCCAGAAAAAAGTCCCTCAAGTGGACATCTCCCCTTAATGGACTATAGCTTCCCTATGTCCTTAATGTTCTACCTATTACTCAATATTTGTCAATCCCTTACCTATGCCCCTATCTACCTGTTACTCGTGTCCTTAATTGTGTACCTCATATACATGCCCTCAATTGTCTACGCCTTTCCCATGTCCTTGTTTATACCTTACCCATATCCTTAATTGTCTACCTCTTACCTAAATTGTCCCTCTTGCCCATATCTTTGTTTACCTTTTACCCATATCCTTAATTGTCTACCTCTTACCTAAATTGTCCCTCTTGCCCATATCTTTGTTTACCTTTTACCTATATCCTTAATTGTCAACCTCTTACCCATATCTTGCTACCATCAGGAAAGAAGGTGGTAGTCAGGTTTCCTTCATAAATCTATACTTAATTTATAGGTCTTTGGCTATTTTTTTTTTTTTAGTTATGGCCAAGTCTAATAGAATACGTGCGCCTGTTTTTCTATCACCCCTACCACCACCACTACCACCTGTATTAACACCACCACTGTAACCACCACCACCTGTTTCACCACCACTACCACTGCCAGTCTCACCACCAATATCACTTCTCCACCAACACTACCACCAACATCACCACTACCACCACCAGTCTCACCACCACCACTACCACTTCCACCACTTTTCCACTACCACTACCACGACCTATCTCATCACCAATACCCCTCTTCCACCACCACTACCACCACCACTGCCACCACCTAGTTCACGGCCATCACCTATCTCACCATCACCACTATCACCGCCATCATCACTTTTCTACCACCACTACCACCACCTAACTCACCTATATCACCAGTCTCACCACCACCAACAGTACCAGTTTCACCATGGCCACCACACCTCACCTTGTCTCTTTATCACTCATCGTTCCCTTATGCCTTATTATTTCTGCATTACTTTACCTGTTCCTTCGTCCCCCCCCCCCCCCCCCACACACATATCCCTATCCTCCACCTACATACTCCACACTCTACCTAATATCTCCCCCACCCCCTCATTCCCTCCACACACACACACTTTCAAGTCAAGTCAAAGTCAAATGGTTTTATTAGCCATAATTAACATACACAATAATACAACGTAAAATAAATCATTTAATACATGGCTGAGCCCATTAAGGGGAGATCTCCACTTAAGGGATTTTTTTCTTGACCCCTTTCTCCCTCATGTTTAGCCCCTTTGCTTTTGATATTATAAAACGTTTGCCCCATTAGTTTAGCGATTTTAAGAACTTTCACCCCATATTAAGACCTTTCGTGCCATTCAGGTGTCAATTTTATCCTGGCGAGCGACAGCGAACCTGTAATTTAAGAGGAACCGGCCTTTGGCCGGGACATTTTTCTACCGAAAAATGTACAAATATATCTTGAAAGGGACTCAAGGGGGTGTAATTTTAAGCTTGATGGAGGTCTAGGGAACACACTAAATACCTCCCCTTAAATTAGGACATTTTTGACGGGCTCCAAAAATATCATATACTTAAATTATAGAAGCTTAATTACCTATAATGATACATATGGCTCTCTCTCTCTCTCTCTCTCTCTCTCTCTCTCTCTCTCTCTCTCTCTCTCTCTCTCTCTCTTTTTCCACACTCTACCTAGCTCCCTATCTGCTCTCTTCACCCCTATCTAGATGCCTTCTCCACCTACCTATGATCTAGCCTTCTCCACCCCACTCCCATACACATTTTACATATGCTACGTTCAAATTAACTTGGTAACAAATTCAAACCTCCTAATTATGATTTATTGTCATGGATATGCGATATGCAGACTGGTCTAAACCTTTTCAGCAGGATAATGTATTTTCGTCTAATTTGGGTTACCATTAGACGGTTTTCTTTATCTTATGATCTACTTTTAGAACTTCAAGTGAAAAAATATTATTAGAATAAACTATCTGAATAACATAGACCCTATTTAAACTGCAAAAGAACGTCTAATGGTAGCCAGAATTAAAGGTGATAGGGGCGTATTCATGCTGATTCGGTCAAAGCTGAAACATTGTGAAGTTATATTATGTCCAGAAAATGAAAGGTAATTGGAACACCCCGGAGCAATAGAGGTAAAAGAGCGGAATGGGCTGCCAAATTGATTTGAACCAAGAATAGTCCTCTTCTCTCACCCTTAACAAGCCCCTCCACCCCCACCTCTCCCCTTCTCTCATCCCCACCGACTCCCAACCTTATTCCTCCCTTTCTCCCCACACACGACCTAACCCCTTCCGCACCCTAGCGAACCCCTTCCTCCCCACTCTACCTAACCCCTCCTTCCTCCCCACCATACTTCCTTCTCCATCCACACCCTACCTAACCCCTCCCTCTCTTTCCAAACATGATCCAACCCCTTCTTCCTTCCGCACCCTACCGAACCCCTCCCTACTCACTCTATCTAACCCCACCTCCTTCCAACCCTCCCTCCTTCCCAACCCAATCCCTCAACTCCCTACCTAACTCCTTCCTCTCTCTGCAAACACGACTCAACCCCTTCCTCCTTCCCCACCCTACCGAACCCCTCCCTACCCACTATACCTTACCCTACCTCCCTCCCTACCAGACTTCCTATCCCACCCAGTCCCTCCACTTCCTACCTAACTCCTTCCTGCTACCCAATCCACTCACTCCACACCGTACCTACCTCTCTCTTTCCTCACCCACTCCCTCCATACGTATCTACCTAACGCCTACTTGCTTCCCCACCCTACCTGATCCCTTTTTCTTACGAATGGCCTACTTCCCACCCCTTTCCCCAATCACTTCCTCTAGCCCCTATCTAATTCCTGTCCTTACTCCTTCTCTCTGTTTATTTCCTGCCTAGCCCTACCCCCTCCCCAGCTATTCCATTCCATATCCTGCTTAGTCCCTTCCTTCCAGCTCACCTACCTTTTCCATTTCTCGCATAGCCCTCCTCTACCTCCCCATCCCTCTCTAGCTAGCCTTCCCATAGCCTCGTCTCTATTCACTCCCTTCCTAATCTCCTCATCCTCTCTTCCCCACCCATCTACCTTCTCCTTATCTACCTATTCCTCTCTCCCCTACTTCCTATGTCCCCCTCCCGTAGTCCCCCCTATCCCTATCTTCTACTTCTTATATCTCCCCTACTCCCTCCCCACCTCCCAGTCCCTCTCCCCTACTCTCCCTCCCCACCTCCCAGTCCCTCTCCCCTACTCTCCCTCCCCTCCTCCCAGTCCCTCTCCCCTACTCTCCCTCCCCACCTCTCAGTCACTCTCCCCTACTCCATACCCTCTCCCCTACTCCCTCCCCGCCTCCCAGTCCCTCTCCCCTACTTTCCTCCCCCCCCCACCCCATCGCCTCTATTCACGCCCTCTACCTAGCCCCCCTCTACCTTCCCTTCCTGCCTAATCTGCACCTGCCTCCGCCCCCCTGCCTACCCCCTGCCAGAACCCCCACCCCCCTACCTGCCTCGTGCCTGAGCAACGTGACCACCCCCTCCCCTCCCCTCCTTACCCCAACCCCTCCACCACCTAGCTAACAAAACACCCTCGCTGCGATACAGATTTTTTTTTTTTATTAAGCTACTTGTTGGCCATTCTAACTCAGTTAATTGAATTCGTGTGTGTCTCTCTCTCTCCCTTTCTGCGTTGGTTGTGTGAGTGTCTGTGTGTGTGTGTGTGTGTGTGTGTGTGTGTGTGTGTGTGTGTGTGTGCTCTTATATATCTTTAAATTGTACTTGTTAGAAAAGTGTGTATGTTGACTTTGAGGAGATGAGTATGTAAGACAGTGCATATTTTGTTTCCTATGTTTGGATAAGTGTAGGTGGGTGGGTTTTCCTGTTGGGATGTTTGTTTGTTTTTGTATGCTGTTTGTTTGTACGTATTGCATCTTATCCTTTCCCTGTATTTTGTAAATACTGTATCCATGTGAATATATGTGTTTGTACGCAGTATAATAAGTGGGTGTGTAGTAGTAGTGCTTAGAGGCGAGGTTGCTATTTGATTCGTGTATACATGTGAAAAAGTGTTATGTATATATGTATGATATGTAGATGTAGCACTATGTATGTACCTGTATGTATGTATGTATGTATGTATGTATGTATGTATGTATGTATGAATGTAAGCATGTGTGTATGTACAGTATATATGTGTGTATGTATGCATGTATGTATATTTGTATGTGGATATAGCCCTATGTAGATAATTTGAGTCATGTACGTGTGGAGTCCGTGTGCGTGTGTGTACTAACCTTGGTGCTATGATTATGTGTGTTATTTGGTATCGACGTGGATATTGTGTACGTTGCGTGTAAACTGCACTGCAATCTGTATGTGGAAGTTTGTCTGTATGTATGTGTGTTGCTTAGAGGAATATTGACTTTTGGCTGTGATCATGTACGTTTATGAGGGTGAGAGTATGTGTTGTCATGTGTGTGTGTGTGTATGTGTTGTCATGTGTGTGTGTGAGAGAGAGAGAGAGAGTGCAGGTGTTTGTGTATATGTGTGTTTCTGTGTGTGGGTGTGTGTGTGTATGTGTGTTCGCGTGGGTGTAAATATTTAAGCTCTAAAGATTGTTGTTCTTGGAAGTATTTTGTGTATGAGGTGGGTTAGAAAGTGTGTGTGTGTGTGTCTGTGTGTGTGTCTCTGTGTGTGTGTGTGTGTGTGTGTGTGTGTGTGTGTATGAGTGGGTGGGTGGGTGAGTGTTTGTGCGTGTATGTATGGTTACTTTGTGTAGATGGGTTAGTATAGTCTGTGTGTATGTGTGTGTGTGTGTACTTACTCTCTAGTTGTACTTACTCTAGTTGTATTGCGGGAGTGAGCATGCTCGTTATTTCCCGCCTCCTATATGTGTAGGTGTTATATGTGTCGTTGGAATGGCTGTGGATGTGTGTGTAGTCTGTATTTTTAGCCAATTGGCGACATCGGAAACGAAGGCTTAGGGTGGATCTGTATGGTACCATTCTCACTATAGACGGTACCGTCTCGCCCGAAGGCTTAGGTAGCCATCAGCTTAGGTGAACCATATGATACCCATCTCGCCTTGTACAATTTTTGCCAACCCCAGATGGGACGTCACAACGTCGTCCACTTATTCCAGGTACCTATTTACAGCTACTGTAGGTGAACTGAGGCTAACACATGAAAGGAGACAAGCCCAATTTGTCTCCGCCCGGCCGGGGATTGAACCCCCGACCCCTCGTGTGTGAGACGAGAGCTCTACCTACTAGGCTACGGGTTGTGTGTGTGTGTGTGTGTGTGTGTGTGTGTGTGTGTGTGTGTGTGTGTGTGTGTGTGTGTGGATTTATGTGTTTAGGTGTTCATCTATTTGCTTAAGCTGTGTGTGTGTTTGAATGTGTGTGTGTGTGTATGTTTACTTTGTGTAGATAGGTTAGTATGTGTGTGTGTGTGTGTGTATGTGTCTATGTGTGTGTATAGGTGTTCATCTATTTGCTTAAGTTGTGTGTGTGTGTGCGTGTTTGTATGTGTATACATGTGTGTGAATGTGTGTGTCTTTGTCAACCTCTCTTCAAATTGAGTATAGAGCGCATCATTAAGGCTCATATACCCGTGCATTAGCGATGGAAAACCAACCTTAGAGACCGCACTTTTTAAGACGCAGTGCTTGGTCTCTCATTATAGTGTGCTACGTTAGAGGGAAGTAGGAAGGAAGGAAGGAAGGAAGGAAGGAAGGAAGGAAGGAAGGAAGGAAGGAAGGAAGGAAGGAAGGAAGAAAGTAGACAAGGAATGAATGAATGAATGAAGGAAGGAAGTAGACAAGGAATGAATGAATGAATGAATGAAGGAAGGAAGGAAGGAAGGAAGGAGACAAGGAAGGAAGGAGACAAGGAAGGAAGGAAGGAAGGAAGGCGACAAGGAAGGAAGGAAGGAAGGCGACAAGGAAGGAAGGAAGGGAGTAGAAAAGGAATGAATGATGAAGTAAGCAAGCAAATTTACAATGAAAGAAAATAAGGGAGTAAGGACATAATGAAAAGAGAAATGAATGAAAGAAGGAAGGAACGAATGAAGGAATTAGGAAACAAAGGAAGGAAGGAAGTGAAGCTGATAGGAAACAAGTAGAACCCAAGTAGTAGGAAAGGAAAGGGATATATATTATAATTGAAATATCTGAAAATATTATACGAAGTTAAATACCAATGTAAATAATTAAGAAAACACACTATATGCAAACAAGAAGAGTATGTACAAATAAAAAAATAAAAAAATACATACACAAACTAAGTATGTACCGGTAAATAAATAAATAATAATAATAATAATAATAATAATAATAAGAATAATAGTAATAATAATAATAATAATAACAATAATAATAATACTAATAATAATAATAATAAATAATAATAATAATAATAATAATAATAGTAATAATAATAATAATAATAATAATAATAATAATAGTAATAATAATAATAATAAAAAATAATAATACAAAAATAAGAAACAAAATAATAAAAATAAAATACAAATAAATATATAAACCTCTCATGCAGCAGCCTATGTCATAACCCTTTCAGTAGCCTATGTCATAACCCTTTCTTTCATAATATCCTGCCTATTACCAGACGATATTATGCAGTTCAGGAGCGACCCCTGTAATTTAAGGGGACGTCTCTCCTAAACTGAGTAATATCTCTTAATGGGAGGTTTTAAGTTTGTTCCCTAAATCTCCATCAATCGTAACATATAAGCCTATTAATTGCTGGAGGACCTTTATAAACTGAATAAAATCGTCTAATAGTAGTCAGAATATAACGAAAAAAACGTCACCGGTACTGAAGGGGTTAATGACAGCCCAAAAGCGTCAAAATCCTCAAGGGTTTAGACGTGTGTGGAGTCTACGAACTTTTACCAGCGACTGTAGGTGGAGGAAGGGGGGTGGGGGGGTTGATGATGAGTGTCTGACTGTCTGTACTGGGATCCGGGTTCTGCCACACATACATACATACATACCGTACATACATAGAGGCGTACACATACATACATACATACATACCTGCATTTTTCATCCTTACGAGCTCTAGGCCGCAGGTGGAATGGGAGGGAGGGGGTGGAGGAGGTGGGAGGGGGTGGAATTATAGGGTAGAGGAGGGGGAGGGGAGGAGGAGGATGTGTATGTGGTGAGAGAGAGAGAGAGAGAGAGAGAGAGAGAGAGAGAGAGAGAGAGAGAGAGAGAGAGAGAGAGAGAGAGATGATAGGTGTAACATAATTAAGACAAGCATATTCAGTTCATATTAGGATATTAATTACATTAATTAGCCTATTAGTCAGGGTTGTGTTTTGTGTTTTCCCTGTTCTTGCTCTGTCTTGAGTCGGCCATCCCCAAGAAAATAAAAACAAAAACAAAGTAATAAAATAGAGTAAAATCTTAATAAATAAAGGTCAATGATTGTCTGTTTGTCAGTTACCCGACCTTTGTTACTAAACTCCTCCCACAGTTTTGGTGCCAGGTGGGAGTGTGGGGCACCGTTGGAAAGCCCAGGCTTTGGAGATGGTTTTAGGCGAGTTTAGTGGAAATCAGAGACACTTTTGTTTAATAAAATTTTCGGCAGAACTTATGTAGTATCCGGGAGCGAAAAAAAATGCGAAACAAATGGCCGTTTGGGGCAGAAGGAGGCCTCCGATCGAAAAGGTGTATGGAACGAAAGTTGTTCGCAGCTCCCCAAAATGGGGGTACGGATGAGGTCAGATCCAAAATCGGAGGTCATTTAGCGGCCGAAATCGAGGTCGCCGTTTAATGAGGCACAGGGAGGTCGAGGCCGGTGATTATGGTAGTAGTAGTATTGTGATGATTGTGGTAGTAGTGATTGATGATGGTGATTATGGTAGTAGAATTTAAACCCGGGCAACGCCGGGTACCCCTGCTAGTAGAAAATAAAAATATAAATAAAAAAGATAGGACAAGTGGGGATTGGGCCTGAGCATGTAGATAGATAGATATATAGATAGATAGATAGATAGATAGATAGATAGATTAGTCAGGGTGAAAATCCATATCATCAGAGGCTTTTTACCTACAATAATAATCTACAAAGCATCTCTCTTGTTCAGGAGTAATTCCTAGCGAGGCCTTCCCTTGAGGCTAAGGTCCCATCAATTGGCCACTTGCGAGTTTCTGGCTACAAGGAAGTTGGAGCTGTACACATCGATAATTAACAGAATTATCACCTAAATTGCGGTTGTAGTGCTTACATAAATACATAAAACCCAATTTCAACATACTTTTTATCCATTAGAAACCTACATTATTATCGCATTTCTGTTTAATATCGATGTTCACGGCTCCAACTTCCTTATAGCCTGAAACTCGCAAGTGGCCAATTACCCCTTCCATTCGTGTAATCATTAGGCTATCATAGTGCAGTTGGGTACACAGTATTATGCATGCTTAGATTAATATCCAGTATTCGAAAGTGGATAATATATATATCGTGAGCTTGTACGTACATAAACCTTTAATTGTCTTGGTAACGTAATGGTTAGTGGGCTGAATTTCGGTGTGAGTATCCTAGGTTCAAATCCTTGGAGTACCACATGTATTCATTAGCCTCATTGATTTCATTAATTACCGGTACGTATATTTGCAAGGAAATTTCATTAATTACCGGTACGTATATTTGCAAGGTAATTTCATTAATTACCGGTACGTATATTTGCAAGGTAATTTCATTAATTACCGGTACGTATATTTGCAAGGTAATTTCATTAATTACCGGTACGTATATTTGCAAGGTAATTTCATTAATTACCGGTACGTATATTTGCAAGGTAATTGGTGAGTTAGTCATAATATGAAATTATAATTGTGCATATATTATCTGGATGTGACAAACAAGATTAATGAAATCCCATGTCACTTGATAGTCGTATATTATTTTATATATGGAAGAGGGAGAAAAAAGGCAGCACTGCCTGTGACAAGTGCCTCCCCAAGAGGTGAAAGAGTGCCAGTATCAAGGAACGTTCGAGCTGAAATACCTGGACACACGATGTTGAACAGAAGAAAGATTGAAAAAATCAGTTCACTCTTGAGTTGGAGAGTTGCACAGAGTAGGGGTGGGATTGTGTTGCAAGGCGGGTGCTACGTGTTCTACGTAGAGGATATGGTATACACTGAGAGAGCTCTGAGGAACATTGATTATTGTAATAGCGGTAGAATAGTGAGAGAGATGCAATATTGCTGCAAAGAGAGAGAGAGACTGCAGAAAATCAGTGAGTGGACGTGAGTTAATGATGTGACAGGCTTTCTTTTCTACTTTGTCTAGAAGTGCTGTGTGAGAGGATCCTCCCCACACGTGTGAACAATATTCAATACATGGACGCACTGTGCCCATGTACAGAGCAAGAAGTTATGCAGGGGTATAGAACCCCTGGAGGCGGTTGAACGCACACAGCTTCTATTCTATTCTAATATAGATACTCAGGCCCAATCCCCACTTTTGAAAAAAAAAAAAAAAAAAAAATAGAAGGTCCCACTTTTCTTACTTGTTTTTGTTTTTTTCTTTTCCCCCAGCTTTTGGGAAGCTGTTTGTGTGAGAGTGGCAACATGATCTTATGCAACATGCTTAAGGGGAGATTTCCTGGCGAGCGATAGCGAGCCTGTATTTAAGAGCAACCGGCCTCCGGCCCGGACATTTTTCTACCGAAAAATGTACAAATTTATCTTGAAAGGGGGTCTAGGGGGTGTAATTTTAAGCTTGATGAAAAAGTAGGGAACAAACTAAATACCTCCCCTTAAACCCCTTTAATGTTACTCATTCGTGAGATTACTGGATCTGGCCTATCGACAATACTGTAGGTATATCGTAGTTTTTCTGTCACGGCTACTGTACTTACTTAATATAGGGGGTTAAAATAGAATATCACTGAAACGCTAGAAAGAGTAGATGAAGAAAACGCAAGACAGAGTACAGATGAACACGACAACAACAATAGTGTCAAAGTGGCCTGGCTTAGCGTCTTAGCGGAGGGAATTAGCCTTAAGCCGGTATCACACGAGCGCTCTTTCACTCAACATCAATCCTCAACACTGGTCTGGCAGCTTATGAGAGTCCACATTTTAACTAGTGCGGCTATGTAAATTCCTCCATCATCAGTCTACTTTCCGATACCAGTGCAAATTATTCCAGAAATGTTGCCAGAAAAATGTTGATCATCGAATGTTGACTATAAAATCTCTCGTGTGATACCGGCTTTTTAGAGAGAACAAAGACAGAGGGTAACAAAGCCGCCCAAGTTCAAAAGAGTGTATGGTTTTGTTCCTTAAGGGGGGATTTCCACTGGAGAGATTTTTTTCTGGACCCCTTTCTTCCTCATGTTTAGTCCCATTGCTTTTGAGATTTTAAGACGTTCGCCCCATTAGTTTGGCAATTTTAAGATAATTCGCCCCATTTGTCAATTTTAAGACTTTTCGTCCCATTTAGGTGCCGATTTTTTCCTGGCGAGCGATAGCGAACCTGTAATTTAAGAGGAACCGGCCTCCGGCCGGGAAATTTTTCTACCGAAAAATGTACACATTTATCTTGAAAGGGGGTCTAGGGGGTGTAATATTAAGCTTGATGAAAACGTAGGGAACAAACTAAATACCTCCCCTTAATCTTGTAAATCAATTTCGTGACAGAATGCAAGAACACATAAAACGGTGTAACTATGCTGAAGAGGCTAATTTAGAACGTTACCTATCTTGAGTTACAATTATTTGACCCTATTTGCACCTATAGCTAGGTTATAGCCATATCTAATGCCTTGATGGTGGAATGGTTAGAGTGTTTAAAATCTGTAGGCTATGTGGTAACCCAGGTTCGAATCCCGGTGGATCATTAATTTATTTGCGAGATGTTTGGTGTTGGAGTGAAATGAATAGAAATAGATTAATTTTATAGGCCACACTTTTCTGTTTATTTCCTCTTGGCGATGCATGGCCATGATCCCATCTTAATCACCTATTGCAAAGATTTTGGAGCGAAATACGTGTGTTCATAGTGAAAACTTACCATTAACCCTTTCTGTACCGGTGACGTCTTTATATTATTTGTCTGACTATATTTATACTATTTTCATCAGTTTAAGGGGAGGTATTTAGTTTGTTCCCTAGACCTCCATCAAACTTAAAATTACACCCCCTCGAGTCCCTTTCAAGATAAATTTGTACATTTTTCGGTAGAAAAATTTCCCGGCCAAAGGCCGGTTCCTCTTAAATTACAGGCTCGCTATCGCTCGCCAGGATAAAATCGACACCTGAATTGTACGAAAGGTCTTAATATGGGGTGAAAGTTCTTAAAATCGTTAAACTAATGGGGCAAACGTTTTATAATATCAAAAGCAATGGGGCTAAACATGAGGGAGAAAGGGGTCAAGAAAAAAATCCCTCAAGTGGAGATCTCCCCTTAAGAAGGATCTGTGGTAGTAAAAAGGGTTGAGGTAGATAGTTCGAAGCCTGTTAATTACTGGGGGCCCTTTTGAAACTGAATAAAATCGTCTAATAGTAGCCAGAATAAAGTTAAAAGGACGTCGCGGTAAAGCAGGGGTTAATATGACGCAGAGACAGTAGTTTCATAGTTTGGCATTAAGTATCGAGACATTAACTGCTTGATTGAAATTACTGTAAGCTGAAAAAAAAAAAGGTATGGGTAATGTCTGCAGTTGTCCTTACTCTATTGCTGAAGGGGTTGAGGGTATCACACGAGCGCTTTTTCCCTCAACATTGGTCTGACAGCTTAGGAGGTTAACATGTAAAATATTCCGGTCACCTAAATTCATCTCCCATCAGTCTAGTTTCCGATACCAGTGCACAATATTCCAAAAATGTTGATTATCGAATGTTGACTATAAAAGCTCTCGTGTGATACCGGCGTAAGTTTGTAAGGAGTTAGGGAGGTGGGGGGGGCTGGCGGTGGTGTGTGGAGATGTTGGTTAGGGGCGGGGGGGGGGGGGGGGGGGAGGGTGACATGTAAGGGCGTGTGTATCTGTGTGTTCCTCATAATTAGCGTGTCTCTCTCCCTCCTCCTCCACTTGTCCACCTCCCTTGATATACTCATTTTCTCCATCATTGCGGTATGTATTGGATGTATCATAGTCACATTGCATATATATTGACATGGAATTTGTAAGCAGTCCTATATACCTCTAGCATATCAACATTTTCAATCTAGTTGCTAATAATCTGGACCTTCATATTTAAGCACAGTTCTCTGAACATAATAAGCAAAATTGTTTCGGATTGAAGACTCTGGTACAATTTGCCGATAAACTTGCTCGTGTGACACTGCATTTATTCATCCTTTCTCCTTCTCATCATCACATCACCATCATCATCTTCAATCGCGCCATTATTCTCGTCCTCACAGGTATAAACAATGTCATTATCTTCTTTTGCCTCACTATCATTGTCTTCACCACAACATCTTTTTCATGTTCATCAGACTCATTATCAGTATCATTGTCCTCCTTTCTTACTTCTTCCTTCTTTTATTCTTTCCCCTCCTCCTTATCTGCCTGTTGCTCTACTCCTCCTCCGCCTCCTTCCCCCCCTCCCCCTACCCCTCCACCATTATCACCTTCTTCCTCTCTCTTCCTCATCCACTCCTCCTCTTCACCCTTCCACCATTATCACCTTCTTCCTCTCTCTTCCTCATCCACTCCTCCTCTTCACCCTTTCACCATTACCACCTTCCTCTCTCCTCCTCCTCCTCCTCTTCACCCTTCTACCATTACCACCTTCCTCTCTCCTCCTCCTCCTCCTCTTCACCCTTCCACCATTACCACCTTCCTCTATCCTCCTCCTCCACTCCTCCTCTTCACCCTTCCACCATTATCACCTTCCTCCCTCTCTCCTCCTGTTTTCCTCGTCTGGCCCCTCCTTCATACTAGTGTCCTCCATAATGTCCTCCCCATGCTGCAGTGACCGTGATCCCAGCTGAGGAGATTGTTATACTCTTGTGGTCACCGCCTTCCGCCTTATACTTAGCTACTGAGAGAGAGAGAGAGAGAGACACACAGAGACAGAGAGAGAGAGAGACAGCCAGCCAGACAGAGAGAGAGAGAGAGAGAGAGAGAGACACACAGAGACAGAGAGAGAGAGAGAGACAGCCAGCCAGCCAGACAGAGAGAGAGAGAGATAGAGATAGAGATAGAGATAGATAGATAGATAGAGATTTATTAGTATAGCATATATGAATACACACATTTTACAACATACTCACTTTCATGAACTCACTGGATTGCCCTTCTATGAAATATTTCATAAATATTTAGCTTCCGCATTATCCACAATTATGTAAATAAACTGGACACTGTTTTATAGGAATTAAGAGGAGTCACCGGTTTTTTGTTCTTTCTCTTCCTTTTTTCTCTTTCTCTGGCTTGTATCCATTCGGCCCCATTCAGCCTACTGTTTTAAGACGTTTACCCCCATCCAGGTGTCAATATTTTCTTGGCGAGCGGTAATAATGACAGTAGTGATGATGGTAGTGACGATGGTGTGAGTATTAGTGATGATGGTGAGTAGTAGTGATGATGGTGAAAGTTGTAGTGATGATGACAATAGTTGTGATGATGAAGATCATAGTAATGGTGACGATGGCAGTAGTAGTGATGGTGACAGTAGTAATGATGATTATAAGATGGTGGTGATGATCGTAGTAATGATGGTTGATAGTTGTAGTATCAATGATGATAGCAGTGATTAAGATGGTAGTGACAATGGTGACAGTAGTAGTGATGATGGTGAGAGTAGTAGTGATGATTGTAATTGAAGTAGTGATGATGATCATAGTAATGGTGATGATGACAGTAGTCGTGATGATTGTGGCAGTTGTAGTGATGATGGCAGTAGTAGTGATAATTGTGATTGATGATGGTAACCCATCGCAGAGTTGGGTATGCCGTTTTGATTTTGGGCAAAACGGCACATCTACTTTAGTTTAGTTGGCATTGTAAGTGATGGTAGTAATAGTGGGATTGATGGTGATAGTAGTAGTGATGGTGATAATAGTAGTGATGATGGTTGTAGTTGTATTGATGATGATGACAGTAGTAGATATGATGGTGACAGTAGTAGATATGATGGTGACAGTACTAGTAGTAGTGATGATGGTCATAATAGTAGTGATGATGGTGACAAGTAATGATGGTAGTTGTAGTGATAATGATGACAGTAGTGACGATGGTGTGAGTAGTAGTGATGATGGTGAAAGTTGTAGTGATGATGACTAGTTGTGATGATGAAGATCATAGTAATGGTGATGATGGCAGTAGTAGTGATGATGGTGATAGGATACATGATGGTAATACTTGTGACAGTAGTAATGATGACGGTTATAGTAGTAGTGATGATTGTAAGATGGTGGTGATGATAGTAGGTGTGATGGTTGATAGTTGTAGTATCAATGATGATAGTAGTGATTAAGATGGTAGTGACAATGGTGAGAATAGTAGTGATGATTGTAATTGTAGTAGTGATGATGATCATAGTAATGGTGATGATGAAAGTAGTTGTGATGATTGTGGCAGTTGTAGTGATTATGGCAGTAGTAGTGATGATTGTGATTGATGATGGTATTAGTGGTGATGATGGTAACCCATCGCAGAGTTGGGTATGCCGTTTTGATTTTGGGCAAAACGGCACATCAGTTACCACTACACAACGAACCACTTACCTACACAACCACTCTTCTTAAGCTTCACCATAACTTCTAATTATAGTTTATATATAAATATATATTTTTAAACTTTATTCTTTCTTTTCAACGATTTGTTTGTAGGTGGACCTGTCGACGAGTGTTCTATGTCGTCGACGAGTGTTCCATCGTACGAGTGTTCTATGTCGTCGACGAGTGTTCCATCGTCGATGAGTGTTCTATGTCGTCGACGAGTGTTCTATGTCGTCGACGAGTGTTGGGTTCGCGCTTCGACGAGAATTCCGGTCGACGAGAGTTCCATAATTCAGAGCGAGAAAGGGAGAAGAGGCAAGAACGAGAGAGAGATAGAGGCAAGAGCGAGAGAGAGATAGAGGCAAGAGCGAGAGAGAGATAGAGGCAAGAGCAAGAGAGAGATAGAGGCAAGAGCGAGAGAGAGATAGAGGCAAGAGCGAGAGAGATAGAGGCAAGAGCGAGAGAGAGAGGCAAGAGCGAGAGAGAGATAGAGGCAAGAGCGAGAGAGAGATAGAGGCAAGAGCGAGAGAGAGATAGAGGCAAGAGCGAGAGAGATAGAGGCAAGAGCGAGAGGAGAGATAGAGGCAAGAGCGAGAGATAGAGGCGAAAGAGAGATAGAGGCAAGAGCGAGAGAGAGATAGAGGCAAGAGCGAGAGATAGAGGCAAGAGCGAGAGAGAGATAGAGGCAAGAGCGAGAGAGAGATAGAGGCACGAGCGAGATAGAGGCAAGAGCGAGAGAGAGATAGAGGCAAGAGCGAGAGAGAGATAGAGGCAAGAGCAAGAGAGAGATAGAGGCAAGAGCGAAAGAGAGATAGAGGCAAGAGCGAGAGAGAGATAGAGGCAAGAGCGAGAGAGAGATAGAGGCAAGAGAGAGATAGAGGCAAGAGCGAGAGAGATAGAGGCAAGAGCGAGAGATAGAGGCAAGAGCGAGAGAGAGATAGAGGCAAGAGCGAGAGAGAGATAGAGGCAAGAGCGAGAGAGAGATAGAGGCAAGAGCGAGAGATAGAGGCAAGAGCGAGAGAGATAGAGGCAAGAGCGAGAGAGAGATAGAGGCAAGAGCGAGAGAGAGATAGAGGCAAGAGCGAGAGAGAGATAGAGGCAAGAGAGAGATAGAGGCAAGAGCGAGAGAGATAGAGGCAAGAGCGAGAGAGAGATAGAGGCAAGAGCGAGAGAGATAGAGGCAAGAGCGAGAGAGAGATAGAGGCAAGAGCGAGAGAGATATAGAGGAAAGAGAGAGAGATAGAGGCAAGAGCGAGAGAGAGATAGAGGCAAGAGCGAGAGAGATAGAGGCAAGAGCGAGAGAGATAGAGGCAAGAGCGAGAGAGAGATAGAGGCAAGAGCGAGAGAGAGATACAGGCAAGAGCGAGAGAGATACAGGCAAGAGCGAGAGAGATACAGGCAAGAGCGAGAGAGAGAGGCAAGAGCGAGAGAGAGATAGAGGCGAGATAAGAGCGAGAGAGAGACAGAGGCAAGAGAGAGATAGAGGCAAAAGCTAGAGCGAGAGAGAGCGAGAGTGAGAGTGAGAGCGAGTGAGAGTGAGAGCGAGAGCGAGAGAGATAGAGGCAAGAGCGAGAAACAACATTTATTGCCAAGCTCTCACCTGGTCCTTGGAAGTATTGCTGTGCCGGAAGAGGTTGGAGGAATCAAATCAACAGCTCCCGAGGTCTTCAGTGTCTTCTCCCCACAAGAGCATCACTAGTTTGCACCGATATCTGAAAGGAAAAAAATACTCATTAACTAGGTAGCCATGCATGATCGGCCGGTCGCTAATATTTGCACCAATGGTCTGTGGCAGGGTTAATTGGGCCTGCCCACAGAGCCCTCAAATCTACAGACAAGACATATTTGCACCACTACATGATCTTAACTCGGGCATGTGGAACGTATGGGGAGTGAAAAACTACTAAAAGAGTGTACGTGAGGGAGGTGGAAGGGCAGAGAGGAAGAGCAGACCGACAGTGAGGTAGATTCAGGATGGAGTTAAGTGATACGGAATATGCAAGTAGTGTTGGGTGGGAGGAGGGACACCGGCTAACAAAGGTGCATGGAGGCGATTCATTCATTCGTGGCCACCCCTTTTTGGGCATCATGACGTCTGGCTATAGATAAATAGGTCTATTGTACAATAATGGGATGCGGACGGAGGGGTGACCATAAAGAACCACGGACGGAAACACTCTGAACAAACCTTAAGGGGAGATGTCCACTTAAGGGATTTTTTTCTTGACCCCCTTCTCCCTCCTGTTTAGCCCCATTGCTTTTGAGATTTTAAGACGTTCGGCCCATTACTTTGGCGATTTTAAGAACTTTCACCCAATTTATGTCACTTTTAAGACCTTTCGTCCCATTTAGGTGTCGATTTTTTCTTGGCGAGCGAAAACGAGCCTGCAATTTAAGAGGAATCGGCCTTCGGCCTGGACATTTTTCTACCGAAAAATGTACAAATTCATCTTGAAAGGGGGTCAATGGGGTGTAATTTCAAGCTTGATGGAAGTCTAGGAAACACACTAAAAACCTCCCCTTAATTGAGAAGCCACAGCATCTTGGCCAGTCACTTTTCAGTCCGCACAGAAAGTCCTAAGTTCACCGCCGTAACAGAAGTCCAAATATCCCAAGCTCTTCACAAAATACAGGCACAAACACAAAGAAATGGTATACTATCCCCAGAAGCCCCTCCTCCCGCCGCGTGTGAGCCCTGGGCGATGACTAAGGCACTTCTGCTGTGGTCACGTGGCTAAGAACACCAATCAAATATCATCCACAATGCTTAGTTCAAACATTAGCAGTGGGCATGCAGGAATTTGGAAAGTTTTGACACGGAAACTAAGTACGGAGCAATAATATGGTGGCGACTGGCGAGGGGCCAGGCTGACCACCGCCAACCAATCACAGGCCGCCTAGCCGTGAGTGAGTTTCTCAGCCGTGGGTGAGTTTTGTTTGAATTAATCTATGTAACATGTTTTAATTAAATACATTAGTCGTTTACAATACATTAAGCGCGGTGTATTCATCGATGTAGTGATGAAAAGTCGCCATCAGCTGATATATTAGCCGGTATACAACTACGTAGATGTCAAGTAGCAACAGGGGGGAACAGATTACCAGTTACGTAACATCATGCCATGTGTCTTTTGCGGCTAGCCAGACACTCCCGTTATATGCACATCGTCTGCATTGATCACATAATTATGACTTGATTAACCTCGTATGTTGTTTATTAAGGAGAGATTTCCACTTGAGGGACTTTTTACTTGACCCCTTTCTCCCTCATGTCTAGCCCCATTGCTTTTGAGATTTTAAGACGTTTGCCCCATTAGTTTGGTGATTTTTAAGAATTTCCGCCCCATTCTGTCAATTTTAAGACCTTTCGTGCCATTTAGGTGTCGATTTTATCCTGGCGAGCGATAGCGAGCCTATAATTTAAGAGTAATCGGCCTTTGGCCGGGACATTTTTCTACCGAAAAATGTACAAATTTATCTTGAAAGGGGGTCAAGGGGGTGAAATTTTAAGATTGCTGGAGGAGTAGGGAACAAACTAAATACCTCCCCTTAACACTAAAGCTACCCGGTTCTATTTAACTTTGCACACAAACTTTGAGGTACAGCTTAAGGGGAGATTTCCACTTGAGGGATTTTTTTCTGGACCCCTTTCTCCCTCATGTTTAGCCCCATTGCTTTTGAGATTTTAAGGTGTTCGCCCCATTAGTCTGACGATTTTAAGAACTTTCGCCCCATTTATGTCACTTTTAAGACCTTTCGTGCCATTAAGGTGTCGATTTTTTCCTGGCGAGCGGTAGCGAGCCTGTAATTTAAGAGGAACCGGGGCCATTTTTCTACCGAAAAATTTACAAATTTATCTTGAAAGGGGGTCTAGGAGGAGTGATTTTAAGCTTGATGGAAGTCTAGGGAATCAACTAAAAACCTCCCCTTAAGAGGAAGCTATGCCTAATATACAGTAATTATACAAACTATTAAAAGCCACTGCAGTATTTTGACAGCCATCAGTCATTAGTAATAATAATAATAATAATAATAATAATAATAATAATAATAATAATAATAATAATTATAGTCATACTAATAATGAATTCCAGGCTATCATCTTGCTCTGCCAAGTGTGTCTGTTTGAGTATCTTGAGTATCTTGACAATTAATAACCGTTCTGCTGTTGTTTGCTTTCTTTGGTACATTTTTCTCCTTTGTTAAGGGGGGTGGCCTGCTTTTTGTTATTTCTCTCCTTTTCTCTCTTTCTCTGGCTTGTATCCATTCGGCCCCATTCAGCCTACTATTTTAAGACTTTTATCCCAATCTAGGTGTCGATTTTTTTCTGGCGAGCGATAGCGAGCCAGCATTATATGAAGAAATCCGGCTTCGCCGGAGAAATTTTTCTATCGAAAAATTTACAAATTTAGCCTGTTGTCTAACAAAACTAAAAAATATGCTGGTAAGAAATTGACACCTGGATGGGGATAAACGTCTTAAAACAGTAGGCTGAATGGGGCCAAATGGATACAAGCCAGAGTAAGATAGAAAAGGACAGAACAAAAAAATAGGTCACCTCCCTTAAGCGCATCGAATGACACTGACAAACAGACATGTTTACCTTTAGCGCTCAGTGATTATTTCCTTTCATTGGCTACCCCCTTGCTATGATAAATGACTGATAACCTAAAGCCGGTGTCACACGAGCGTTTTTCCCCTCAACATTTATCCTTAAGGGGAGGTATTTAGTTTGTTCCCTAGACCTCCATCAAGCTTAAAATTACACCCCCTTGAGTCCCTTTCAAGATAAATTTGTACATTTTTCGGTAGAAAAATGTCCCGGCCGAAGGCCGGTTCCTCTTAAATTACAGGCTCGCTATCGCTCGCCAGGATAAAATCGACACCTAAGTGGCACGAAAGGTCTTAATATGGGGAGAAAGTTCTTAAAATCGCTAAACTAATGGGGCAAACGTTTTATAATATCAAAAGCAATGGGGCTAAACATGAGGGAGAAAGGGGTCCAGAAAAAAATCCCTCAAGTGGAAATCTCCCCTTAATACTTCCGCCTGTAATTAGCACACCTGGCCATGATTACCAGCACTGGTAATTGACAAGTTGATGGATCTCTGAATATGTCAATGTCAGGGATGGATAAAGGTCAGTTCGGCCGCAGATCCGTTCACCCGCTAATAATCTGCTCAAATTAACGTCACTGTAAAAAGTGTATTTGTAACGTAGAAGGCAAACATTGTAATGACACTGGTACATTGTAATGACACTGGTACATTGTAATGACACTGGTACATTTATTAGTAATGATACCGGTACACCCAATTCAACATCTGACGGACATTAATACAGTCTAGAGCGAGCCAAACGAAATGACAGCTGAGACATGACTTATTAGCGCCACTGTACAGGTTCGGCAACTTAGTCTACCCTTTTTTCATAAATGCTCATGTTTATTGATTTAATTGTTTTCTGTTGTGTTGTCCCTATTAGGGCTCTGTCTTGAGTCGCCCCCCCCCCCAAAAAAAAAAAATCAGGAAAAGTGGGAAAAAGCAAATAAAACAATTGGATAAATTTGTACATTTTTCGATAGAAAATTTTCCCGGCCAAAGGCCGGTTCCTCTTAAAATTGCAGGCTCGCTTTCGCTCGCCAGGAAATAATCTACACCTAAATGGCACGAAAGGTCTTAAAATTGACAACGAAATGGGGCGAAAGGTGTTAAAATCGCCAAACTAATGGGCCGAACGTCTTATAATCTCAAAACTAATGGGGCTAAACATGAAGGAAAAGTGGTCCAGAAAAGCGACCCATCTCCCCTTAACCATATTAACCGACTCTAGCAATGAACTTGACCTTCCCACGTCTCTCCCACCATAATCATCATCATCATCATATGTTGTTCTATTCTTCCCTTTGCCATGCTTTATCGTCCGATCTATGTTAATTGTCATCATCTTATCATTATCTAACTTATCTTCCTTAAATTACTCTCTCTCTCTCTCTCTCTCTCTCTTCTGCAGTTGTTTATCTTCCTTAAATTACTCTCTCTCTCTCTCTCTCTCTCTCTCTCTCTCTCTCTCTCTCTCTCTCTCTCTCTTTCTTTCCCTACCTCTTCTCCTCCCACCTCCTATTCCCCATTTTCTATCACTACCTCTTCTCCCCCATCAATCACTTACGCCAACAACACAATCTACACTCCTTGAAAGAGCTCTGTGGGAAAGCCCGACCGTGACCATGGCCTTCCTTAGGGACTCAGGGCTGTTCGGCCAGGCAGCTTAAGGGGAGATGGTTAACTTTTTGGGCGATTTTTGTATGTATTCATTATTTTTCTAGTTTCCTCCCTAGACCTCCATCAAATTAAAAAAAAAAAAAAAACATCCATTAGATCCCCCTTCTAGATTTATTTGTAAATTTTTTGGTAGAAAATGTCCCGGCCTTCTTCCAACATTACAGGCTCACTATCGTTCGCCAGGGAAGAAATTGACACCTAAATAGCACGAAAGGTCTAAATATTGACGAAGAAATGGGTCGAAAGGTCTTAAAATCGACTAACTAATGGGGCAAACATCTTAACATCTGAAAACTAATGGGGCTATACATGAGGGAGAAAGTGGTACAGAAAACCGGCCCATCCCCCCTTAAGGAACAACAACAACAACAACAACAACAACACCAACAACAACACCAACAACAACACCACCAACAACACCAACAACAACACCAACAACCACAACACCAACAACACCACCAACAACAACACCAACAACAACAACACCAACAACAACACCAACAACCACAACACCAACAACACCAACACCAACAACCACAACAACAACACCAACAACAACAACACCAACAACCACAACACCAACAACAACACCAACAACAACAACAACAACACCAACAACAACAACACCGACAACACCACCAACAACAACAACAACACCAACACCAACAACAACACCGACAACAACAACCACAACAACCACAACAACAACAGCACCAACACCAACACCAACACCAACAACAACGACAACGACAACACCAACGACAACAACAACAACAACACCAACAACAACCACAACACCAACAACAACCACAACACCAACACCAACAACACCAACAACGACAAGACCAACAACAACAACAACGACAACACCAACAACAACACCAACAACAACAACCTCTTCCCCAGCCAGATTTTCATATTTATTCTTATCTTTCTGTTCCTTCTCTACCTGCACCTGCCTTCTCCTCTCCCTCATCCTCCTCCTCTTCCTCTTCTCTCCTCTCACCCCAGCCATCATCCCCCTTCTCCTCCTCTTCCTCTACCTCCTTTCCTCTTACTTTTTCACTCATCATCTTTATCCCGTCTCCTCTCCCCAAACTCCCCCAACTCCTCCTCCACCTCTTCCTCTACCTCCTTTTCTTCCACCTCTTTCCTCCTCTATCTCCTCCTCTCCCCTCCCCTTCCCCTACATGCACCTGCCTCCCCTAAGGATACCATCATGAACATTCCACCACGCAATTACAAGAAAAAAGTTAATGTGTGTGTGTGTGTGTGTGTGTGTGTGTGTGTGTGTGTGTGTGTGTGTGTGTGTGTGTGTGTGTGTGTGTGTGTGTGTGTGTGTGTGTGTGTGTGTGTGTGTGTGTGTGTGTGTGTGTGTGTGAGAGAGAGAGAGAGAGAGAGAGAGATTTGAAACAGGAATTATACGTTTTTATTAATTTACAATTTACATATTATTTACTGACTGGGTTACTGAGATCGGTATCAATATGCAAAGCGATAATTGGTATATATACATATATCGTTATAAATATAATCATGTATTGTAAATTACAATATATATATATAATATATATATATATATATATATATATATATATATATGTGTGTATACGTACATATACTGCCTTCGATATGTCTATATACATATATTGTGGCTATAAATATAATTTTGTTTTGTATTTTATAATATATATACACTATAATTATACTGTATTTATACTGTATATTCCCACAAGGTAGGTGTGTTTAACCATCTCCATAGGTTCTTCACCTCCGCACAGCTTCTTTTTCTGTATCGGGGCACAGATCGCGCCCAGGTATTTAGTATTGTTCGCATGTGTGGGGAGGTTCCACCCATACCCCACTTATCGAATGAGTAGAGTCCAAAGCATTTTGCCTCATCAACACACTTCCTCTTAGTAGTTCAGTACAATCTCTTTCTAACACTGCAATGTTGCATCTATTTCACCCTTCTATCGTAATTACAACAATCAGTGTTCAGAGCTCTTTCCCTTGCGGTGCGGCAAGTGCGAGGCACCCACCTTTCAACACAGTCCCACTCCTATTCTGTCCAGCTCTCCAACCCAAGAATTAGCAAATTTTCTCATTCTTTCTTCTACTTTACAAGACAGTAAACATTGGAACTCTCTCCCTCAATCAATCTTGCTTTCGTCCTATGACTTAGATTGCTTTAAACTTCGTGTGTCCAGGAATGTAGATCCTAAAATTCCTTGAATATGGCTCTGTCTCTCTTTCCGCTTTGGGGGGAGATACTCGTTACAGTCAACCTGGCTTTTGTCTCCTTCATAAACACAAAAAAACAAAAATATATTCCTTAGCTGATTATTATAAGAACATAAGAAAATGGGAGTCTGCAGAAAGCCGATTGGCCTACACAAGGCAGATCCCTGTTATTATTGCCCAATATTGACCATAAATTAATACAGAGACGCATCCTAATAGTGAATGGATTAACCTAAGCAAGGTCAAGGTCAAATAAACGTAAGCTAGAAAAACAGCACATATATATATATATATATATATATATATATATATATATATATATATATATATATATATATAGGTTAGTCTACGTTAGGTTAAGCTGGTAAAAGTGATGTGCAATACAAGGATATTGATAATGATAACTATTAGATAACAAAAAGATAAAGGGAATGCTATGAGCGTGTATAGAGGAGAAAACCGATAGTAAAATGTGTATATTAGAATGTTGGTAGTAATGGCTATATTGTGAAGTCTGGGTCTAGGTGTCTGAAGGTCGGGTGTAATGTCACGGTCACCTAGTAAGGGAACGCAACGTCTGGTAAAACATACACACATACACACATACGTAGCACATACACACATACGTAGCACGTAGCACATACACACATACGTAGCACATACACACATACGTTGCACATACACACATACATACAACACATACACACATACGTAGCACATACACACATACATAGCACATACACACATACGTAGCACATACACACATACGTAGCACATACACACATACATACACACATACGTAGCACATACACACATACACACATACGTAGCACATACACACATACGTAGCACATACACACATACGTAGCACATACACATACATACACACATACGTAGCACATACACACATACGTAGCACATACCTACATACGTAGCACATACACACATACGTAGCACATACACACATACATACATACGTAGCACATACACACATACGTAGCACATACACACATACGTAGCACATACACACATACATACAACACATACACACATACGTAGCACATACACACATACATAGCACATACACACATACGTAGCACATACACACATAAGTAGCACATACACACATACGTAGCACATACACACATACGTAGCACATACACACATACGTAGCACATACACACATACGTAGCACATACACACATACGTAGCACATACACACATACGTAGCACATACACACATACATACACACATACGTAGCACATACACACATACGTAGCACATACACACATACGTAGCATATACAGCCGCACTATACTCTATTTTTTTCCAGCTGATCATAAATTGAATCCTAATTAGCTGATTTCTCGATACTTAATGGCAATATATGAAACTACTATGACTGTGTGTCGTATTAATGCCGCGTTTTCATAATTAACATCATATTTCGCTACAAAATCCACCTTATAGTTACGTTACAAAGGTAGAAACATGACAATTTACCCTCAGCTGGAAACAAATAGACTATAGCAGCATGGTGACCGGTCAACTCAACCAGTAGACCATTTCAACCAGTAGCTCTCAACCAGTACCAAATCAACCAATACGGTTAGGTTAGGTTAGGTTAGGGTAGGTTAGGTTAGGTTAGTACTATATTTTGGCACTGGTTTGGTTGGTCTGGGTTAATTTGGCACTGGTTGAGAGCTACTGGTTGAAATGGTCTACTGGTTGAGATGACATGGAATCTAACAACATAGATAATGTAGACAAAGAACAATAACAACACAATATAAATATATATATATACATATACATATACATATACAGTATACTGGCTAGAGCTTCTGAATGTATGTATATATATATATATATATATATATATATATATATATATATATATATATATATATATATATATATATATATATATATATATACACTATATATATACTGTATATACGCAGGCGAACAAAGGTAAATTGACAAGTATGATAGACAGACCAACGAATATGTAGGTTAAGGGGAGGTTTCTAGTTTGTTTCCTACTCCTCCAGCAATCTTAAAATTTCACCCCCTTGACCCGCTTTCAAGATAAATTTGTACATTTTTCGGTAGAAAAATGTCCCGGCCGAAGGCCGATTACTATTAAATTACAGGCTCGCTATCGCTCGCCTGGATAAAATCGACACCTAAATGGCACGAAAGGTCTTAAAATTGACAGAATGGGGCGGAAATTCTTAAAAATCACCAAACTAATGGGGCAAACGTCTTAAAATCTCAAAAGTAATGGGGCTAGACATGATGGAGAAAGGGGTCAAGAAAAAAGTCCCTCAAGTGGAAATCTCCCCTTAAGGAAGAAACGTACTGTAATTAAAGATTTAAATGGCCATAGAAGAGGGAAAGTATTACGGCCCAGCACAGAAGGTCGACCGTAGACAACCCAGACGGCTCTCCCCCCCTCCCCCTCCCCCCAAGGTCTCATGGTAGTTCCGCGTAGAGTTATGTTATGTTATGGGAGGGCCAGTGTAGGTGCGGGCTCGGTCGGTGTACATACAGGCTTCGGCCGGTGTCGAGTCAAGGCAGCCAGACTCTGAAGACTCTGAAGAGGGGATGGTTCATTTTTTGGTCGATGTTTTTCATATATTATTTTTCTGGTTTCCTCCCTAGACCTCCAACTAACAACTATCTCAATTAACTGTGCCCAACCCCGAAATGGCAAGTGCTTAACCCCGAAAGGAGTTGAAATTGGGGAACTATTCCCCCGTCAAAGGCGTCTTTCTAGGGCCTTTCCTAGCTGATGCTGAAAGGATTGGGTTCTAGTCATGTGACGATGGGCTGGTCTATCAAGAGTGAGAACTGAGCGATCTCTGCCATACCCATAGCTTAATCGGACTGTTCCTTTTACTTTTATATTTTCTAGATCTCAAGTGACGGTGTCTCTTCCGTGGATTAACCTCCCTACTGCCAATCAAGAGGTTGGCAGATTGGGAGCCAAAGAGTCACATTTTTCCTTTGCCCCTCAACTTTCCCTTCATAATTGCCGAGGGGCACAGGGCCTTGGGTGGGGTTTTGGTTTCCCTTGTGTTTCCGCACCCTCCTCAGCTCCCCGCCTTGGAGTGGCTTTGGTCACCTGGGCTTTATTAATGGTAAGCAGGGAGGAAATTGTGGGGGCGCTCGGTTATGGCCTTGGCCTTGCTCGGGGCCTTGGGGCTGTTCGGCCAGGCAGCCTGGGGAACAGCAACAACAACAACAAACTGTGACTTCCATGGATCCTTCCTATTCTGTATAGGATCATATTTCGAGAAAAAAAACCCACACACATATCGGGAAACCACCATTGTACTTAAGGGGAGATTTCCACTTGAGGGATTTTTTTCTTTACCCCTTTCTCCCTCATGTCTAGCCCCATTGCTTTTGAGATTTTAAGACGTTCGCCCCATTAGTTTGTCGATTTTAAGAATTTACGCCCCATTCTGATAATTTTAAGATCTTTCGTGCCATTTAGGTGTCGATTTTATCCTGGCGAGCGATAGCGAGCCTGTAATTTAAGAGTAACCGGCCTTCGGCCGGGACATTTTTCTACCGAAAAATGTACAAATTTATCTTGAAAGGGGGTCAAGGGGATGACATTTTTAGATTGCTGGAGGAGTAGGAAACAAACTAAAAACCTCCCCTTAATGGTCTGTCTTGCTATATATACTGTATATATCAAAATGCTTTTCAAACAAAACTAAACAATACTCGAGTAAAAAAAACATTATTTATGTGCGCAAGCTTGTACTCTCCTTTTATGTGCGTAAGCTTGTACTCTCCTTTTATGTGCGTAAGCTTGTACTCTCCTTTTATGTGCGTAAGCTTGTACTCTCCTTTTATGTGCGTAAGCTTGTACTCTCCTTTTATGTGCATAAGCTTGTACTCTCCTTTTATGTGCGTAAGCTTGTACTCTCCTTTTATGTGCGTAAGCTTGTACTCTCCTTTTATGTGCGTAAGCTTGTACTCTCCTTTTATGTGCGTAAGCTTGTACTCTCCTTTTATGTGCGTAAGCTTGTACTCTCCTTTTATGTGCGTAAGCTTGTACTCTCCTTTTATGTGCGTAAGCTTGTACTCTCCTTTTTTAGATACATAACCTGAGTTAAAGTTGTGGATTTAAGCTTTATAAGCGTGACTGTACATAATACTGTGTCATCAGCGCGTCGCCTCACATTTAGTCCCTACACATGGACAAAACGCAACGATTGTCTTCATATACGGTATACAGAATTCCCGAATATGTGTAGTTATGGAAGAGCTTAGAATATGTGTAGTTATGGAAGAGCTTAGAATATGTGTAGTTATGGAAGAGCTTAGAATATGTGTAGTTATGGAAGAGCTTAGAATATGTGTAGTTATGGAAGAGCTTAGAATATGTGTAGTTATGGAAGAGCTTAGAATATGTGTAGTTATGGAAGAGCTTAGAATATGTGTAGTTATGGAAGAGCTTAGAATATGTGTAGTTATGGAAGAGCTTAGAATATGTGCAGTTATGGAAGAGCTTAGAATATGTGTAGTTATGGAAGAGCTTAGAATATGTGTAGTTATGGAAGAGCTTAGAATATGTGTAGTTATGGAAGAGCTTAGAATATGTGTAGTTATGGAAGAGCTTAGAATATGTGTAGTTATGGAAGAGCTTAGAATATGTGTAGTTATGGAAGAGCTTAGAATATGTGTAGTTATGGAAGAGCTTAGAATATGTGTAGTTATGGAAGAGCTTAGAATATGTGTAGTTATGGAAGAGCTTAGGATATGTGTAGTTATGGAAGAGCTTAGAATATGTGTAGTTATGGAAGAGCTTAGGAGTATAGCTTAGATTATTGGCAAAGATCGGTTAATGTGTACTTACAAGCCATAATAAATATGCACCCAATTATATTTGATAATCTTTATAGCATAACTCTTCAGTATATAGGATATCAGCACTGTATAATAAAAAACAATATATATATATATATATATATATATATATATATATATATATATATGGGGGAGGGGGGTGTAAATGCGTGTGTATGTGTACGAACTGGCTTATGTCAGTTGCACAAAAAACATCCCGGAGTAGCACATATACAGTACATACACATCCCGGGGGAGCACATATACAGTACACACACACACACGCTTTTATTTTATTTTGTTTTATTTATTTTTGTGTAAGGAGTGCAATAAATAAAGGGAGCGGCATAATGATAGAGTGCGACTTTGATATACTGCAGGGACAGACGCTCTGGTGCTGGCAGATTTATAGGGGGTTCAGAGGGGGAGGGGAGGGGGTGTATGGGGTGGTGGGGGAGGGGAGGGGACGGGGTGTATGGGGTGGTGGGGGGGATTGTTGAAGGCCACTGAGGGGGGTGGGGGTGGGGGTGGTTAAGGGGGGACATATGGAATGGTAAGGGTGTATGTGATGGTAGGTAGGTGACAAAGAGAGGGACGAGTTGGAAGGGTTTGTAGGGAGGCAAGGGCAGGGCATAGAGTCTGGGGTGGGATATATAGGATGGTAGGGGTGGCATGAGGTGTGTACTGTGTATGTGTTAAAGACACCTGCAATATCTGCAATAACAACAACAATACCATCTAGGTCACCAGTAACAACATCCACGACAAGGGAAACCGACAACCGGACAAGGAATTGACAGAGAACAGAAAAAGTGAACATGACAGTCCTCCCTCCAACCTCTTCTACCAAGCAGTGAGAGAGCTCCGTCCCATATGACTCCGCCCCTGTGGTGTCACTCCAACTGGCTACTTGCCAACTGCACCCAGATAAACTCTTCAAAGGAGCAGCTCACTTCTGGGCAAAAAGGTCCTTAGTCCGCCACCTCAGACCCACCAGAAGCCGCCCCTGTTCCACGGACATCGTAGAAGGGCAGGAGGAACAAGAAAGTTAATGACTATTGAATGAGATAATTGTTCGGTAGCTTTTCCTCATAAGGTCCTTGGCCCTTCCAAAGGTCAAGTAAAGGTCCTTTACAATACCAAATCTTTGTCACAAATACTTCCCAAGGCTTGGAGAGTGCTTCCCAAAACTCGACCCGCAGTGCTTCCCAGGACTGTCCCGGCACTTCCAAAAGCCACCAGAGTGCCTCCCAAGACTGCAATGGTGCTTCCCAGGCCAATTAGTCCAAGGGCTGCGACACTCCTTCTGTAAGGTTATACTGGGTGATGCTTCTTCCGGTAGATAGCACACAAAAAAAATAACGCCCCTATGCTGGTGAGATGGAAGCAATATGTGATTAGATGCTATATCTCCTTACCACCACCTTCTGTTCTCCCCTTACATCTGTCCTACCCCCGGCCCCTCTCCTTCTCCTTCTCCTTCCCCCCCTTTCTCCCTCCATTTCCCCCCTCCTCATTTATCCTATATTTTCCTTCCCCCACTCTTTATAAATCCTCCTTCCCGCCTCAAATGCATTTAGTCACCCTTTTGTACACTCCCCTTACCCCCCTCCTCCCTCATATATGCACGAGACCAGCCCAGACCCACCAGTAGCTCTCGAGCTGGCCGAGAGAGTGGATCTATGTCGCGCTTCCTTCTGCCTCGCTCTTACCAATCCTGTCACAAATATATGGTTTATCACTGGATATTTCCTATTTACTCCTATTTTCTGGTTCTTCAATGTTCATTTGTTCATTATACAAGTTAAATATATACATATGGAGCAGTAATATTGCTTTATATGGTATATATATCAAATGTTGTATGAATTGAAGCTAAATCTGCATCACTGGCGGGTGTATAAAAAACATGTCTGTCGCAGCTGCCGAATTAATAAATGCTTCCAAAGACCTCAGAAGTGCTTCCCAAGGCCTACAGAGGGCTTCCAAAGACTCGACCAGCGGTGTTTCCAAAGATCGCCACCACCGCTCCAAAAGACAACCCATCACTGCCCTAGAGCAATCGAAGGATCACCCTCGAAATTGGCGGAGAAGACGCAAATAGAAACAACCACCCACAACAGTCAAGCAACAACAACCACCCACAACAGTCAAGCAACAACAACCACCCACAACAGTCAAGCAACAACAACCACCCACAACAGTCAAGCAACAACAACCACCCACAACAGTCAAGCAACAACAACCACCCACAACAGTCAAGCCCCGACGCCTTTGCCTGAATCTTCTTGCAGAGCCTAGGACACCTACTTCTCAAATCTCATCTACCTCCGAGCCAGCTAACCCTGACGAACTAATTCCTACCACACCAGGGAAACACAATAACTTTGTATGATTACAACGTAACTACTGATCTTGGCTTGAAGGCCCCTTCTAGTCACAAAGTAATATATATATATGGGAAGGTGGGTGTATGGGAATGGGTTAGACAAGGTAATGGGTGGTAATAGAGGAAGAGGAGTATATGTGGAATGGCAGGATAAGAGGGAGTAAGTTGACGAGTTGGAAGGGAGGGGGTGGGTGATGAATTGGACACCAGGGAGGGAAAGAATATATGGAAAGGAGATGGGTAGATTAAGTAGAGGAAGGCGAGGGGACGGGGAGTGGAGGTTGGAAGGGTTAGGTTGACGAGTGTGAAAATGGTGTGAAAAGGGAACCAGGGTAGGGGGACGAGAGTATATAGAACGGTGAGGGTGATAAAGTGGATTAGATGCGTGAAGGAGTGTGATTGAGATGGTTTGGGTGAGGGGAGAGAGCATATGAATAGGGGTCAGGGTGGAATATATGGGAGGGAGAGGGTAAGGGAGATGATAAAACAGACCAGGGTGGGTGGAAATAAATAGGATGGTTGGGGGTGGAGGGATGGTAGATGAGATGAAGGTGGAGTATATGGGATGGGGTTGGGCAGAGAGAGGATGAACTATATGACTGAGAAGGGGTTGATGGAGAGGTGTAGAGTAGTTGAATGTGTAAGTCAGGAGGATGGGGCTATATTATAGGAGGGGGAGGGGTGAGTAGAGGGGCATATCACAGCATTGGGGAGGATGGGGGTAAATGAGTTGGAGGGGTGGGCAAGGCTGAGGGGATTCAAGTTGGGATGATGGAGGAGGCATGGTTAGAGATAAGTATGTTTGAGAGAGGGAAGGGATGGTGGAGATGGAAGTGTATGGTTGGGAGGGTCCTTAGAGGTCCATCTATCTATCTATCTATCTATCTGTTTTTTCTCTATATCTATCCATCTATCTATGGAAGGGGTGAGTGGGCGTGCAGAGAGGACGAGTGCTAGTGCCTGGGAGGGCGAGGGAGGGGCAGGGTGGAGTAATATATGGGACGGGGGTGGAATAGGTTCTGGGTTAACTATAAGATCAAGGGTAAAGGTTTGGGATGACCTCGTGCGTGTGACGGGGGGAGGGGGTGTGGGCAGGATCCACACACTACGAAAATGGAACCTTGCACTAAGGGACCCAAAATCGGAGAACGAATCCCCAAGTTCGAACCTCGAAACCGCAATAATATCACATTTTCGTGGTTTCGAGGTTCGAACTTGGGGGTTCGTTCTCCGATTTTGGGTCCCTTACTGCAAAGTTCCATGTTCGTGTCCAGTCCAGATCTACTGCAGTCTATGCCACAGACTAATGAAATGAATCCTCTACTGTTTTGCACAGGTGTCACTATAAATGAGTTTACGTAAGTTCCAATTCTTGAGCCCTTATAACCAAATTCTGAACCATTTGATCTATATTAAAACACATTGTGTTGGTTCGTTGCATTTGATACTGAATCAAATGGGTGTCATGATTTATGCATTTAACTGTACATATTGTAAATACATGAATAATTATTCTAGCATCAGGTAACTAAGATATTTTATTTATAAAAGACGTTACACTAACTAAAACAATACAGTAATATCCTCAAATATTACGCTAATTACTTTAAATAATATTCACTTTTCACAAACACAGACGAAAGGAATGAAAATGTAACGTAAACAGTGAAATAGCGATTCACAGTGAAAGGAAGTGCATAACGAGAGTGATATAAATTAACAGTGATAATAGGTCAAGGTGATTTACAGAGACCTAGGATATGGTCCGCACAGATTTGGACCTAACCGCTACTACAGGTAAGTACCCTTGATTAATGTTGCAGGCCAGTGGGGTTAAGGGGAGGTTTTTAGTGTGTTTCTCAGACATCCATCAAGCTTGAAATTACACCCCCTTGACTCCCTTTCAAGATAAATTTGTAAATTTTTCGGTAGAAAAATGTCCCGGCTGAAAGCCGGTTCCTCTTGAATTACAGGCTCGCTATCGCTCGCCAGGATAAAATCGACACCTACATGGCACGAAAGGTCTTAAAATTGACAGAAATGGGTTGAAACTCCTTAAAATCGTCAAAATAATGGGGCAAACGTCTTAAAATTAGAAAAACAATGGGGCTAAGCATGAGGGAGAAAGGGGTCAAGAAAAAAAATCCCCCGAGTGGATATTATCTCCCCTTAAGAAGGGGTTTATATTTGTAGGCAGGTGGTACGACGGTTGACATAACAAAATTAATCTCCTAGTAATTTGTCCATAAAATACCTATCCAGTTACACTATCTTCAACTTTCAGTGGGTGATCCTGGACGTTATAAAGGATTAAGATAAAAGTATAGGGACAAACTGGATTTTAGGTCACGTATGGGATATAATGTTCTAAATGTGTACTATAGCTTTGTCATAGAGTATTAGTCACCACAATATAGGTCTTTACCGCTGCAGGTAAATCTACAGTTATATTACCCCTCCCCCACTACCCCCCACCACCTGCCCCCTTCAAAACACGCCTTTTAGCGTGTTTTTGGATGGTTCAGCAGACGCGGAAACTGGAAAAAAAACTTATTTTGATAACAAATTATCACCAACCAGATAAGAGTTTTTCAGGTAATTTGTTGTTGTTGTTTTTCTTTGATATACAATGTTGTTTAATACCGAGGACCGTCGCATTTTAGTATTTTTAACATTAGCCTAACCTAACTTAACTTAACCTAACCTAACCGAAAGGAACCTGTTTCCGCGACGGTCTAAACTCCCCCTCACGTTCCCTGTTTATGGGTGCGCGACGGTCTAAACCCTGCTCACGTTCCCTGTTTATGGGTTTGCGAAGGTTTGTAATACTTCAATGTATCTATTTCGAGTCAAATATACATTTCCGCGCATCATCAAACCATACTAAGTCTACTACTAATAATATTAACCCATTAGTGCCAACAGAATAGCGACAAAATAGGGGTAGTATAACTGTAGATTTATCCCGCTGCATATTAAATTAATTTTCCTTAGACTTTGTGGGTTAAATAAGGGTGATGGCGGCCATCTTGGATCAGCTGAGAACTAATATTTTTCATTTTGTTACCGTAGTTTTAGTATTTTGTCATATTCTATATCAATACTAACCCTGCGGGGGTCTGGGGGCGGCAGCCCCCAGGTTAGGTTAGGTTGTTAGGTTAGGGTAATGACAAAATATGGTTTTAGGGGGCATGTTTTAATATTGCAAAATAATGGGTAAATATGAATTTCCAGGAGGAAGAACACCTTAAAACACACTAATCAATGAAGAAACTGGTGAGAAAAAGGATTATATAGAATACAAAAAACGCATACGTGACCTAAAATTCAATTTGACCAAGTATAGATGAGTACGATTCACGTAAGTGGGAAGAATTAGTACGATTTACGTAAGTGGGAAGAATTAGTCAACGAGGGACGATTAGGGCTTGTCGGGATAATATTGTTCACAGAAAAACCAACCATCCCCCCCTTAATAGGCTGCCAGACCATTGCTAACGATAACAATTGTGGATATATTCTGGAGCTACATTGGTATTACCTGCCTACCAAGTGCTCCTCCACGAGATACTGATGTTTATGAATGAAAATATGTTAGAAGGATCTCTGCGTATGTGAGAGATAGAGAGAGAGTATGGTGTGAAAGGGAAAGTGTGTGTGTGTGTGTGTGTGTGTGTGAGAGAGAGAGTATGGTGTGAAAGGGAAAGTGAGAGTGTGTGTGTGTGTGTGTGTGTGTGTGTGTGTGTGTGTGTGTGTGTGTGAGAGAGAGAGTATGGTGTGAAAGGGAAAGTGTGTGTGTGTGTGTGTGTGTGAGAGAGAGAGATAAATAGTGGTGTGAAAGGAAAGGTGTGTGTGGCGTGTGTGTGTGTGAGAGAGATAAATAGTGGTGTGAAAGGAAAGGTGTGTGTGGCGTGTGTGTGTGAGAGTGAGATAAATAGTGGTGTGAAAGGAAAGGTGTGTGTGGCGTGTGTGTGTGAGAGAGAGATAAATAGTGGTGTGAAAGGAAAGGTGTGTGTGGCGTGTGTGTGTGTGAGAGAGAGATAAATAGTGGTGTGAAAGGAAAGGTGTGTGTGGCGTGTGTGTGTGTGTGTGTGAGAGAGAGATAAATAGTGGTGTGAAAGGAAAGGTGTGTGTGGCGTGTGTGTGTGTGAGAGAGAGATAAATAGTGGTGTGAAAGGAAAGGTGTGTGTGGCGTGTGTGTGTGAGAGAGAGAGTATGGTGTGAAAGGGAAAGTGTGAGGATACAATTCATGTGAGCGTAGAAGAAGATATAGGGACCAATACAAGGGGGGAGAGACAGGTGAGGTAGAGATGGGGATATGGGAGGTAGTGGAGGGGGAGGGCGGGGGGGGGAGGGTGATAGAGATAGGGGATAAGGAGAGGTAGTGGATGGGGGGGGGGGATTAGACGCAGGTGTAGGGAAGGATTTTCAGCCAGACATCACGCAACAAAGCAGATTTACTCCACACAATATTGAACGGTGTGTGTGTGTGTGTGTGTGTGTGTGTGTATATATGGTGTGTACGTTGTGCGTAGTGTGCGTATACAATTTCGCATAGCCATATACAGTATATACCTATATTTCGGTATTATTCTATAATTGCACCTATACGAGCTAAACAAATTATTATTCTATTTAACAGGAAGGTACGGCGAGGTAAGTGATGTGGTATAGGTGGCAATATGCGGAAATGGATTATAAGGGCAGTCTGCCCCCCTCTTACCCCCTTACGAAAATCTACGGTTATTCACTCCATCCCAACTGGATTTCTACCGTTTTACCCAACCAGCGGGGGTGTGGGGGCGGCAGCGCCCACCCATAATACTAGGTTAGGTTAGGTAAGGTTATTAGGTTAGGCAAATGTCTCTCTGAAACATTGTAAATCCGTGTCACATCTAGATTGATAGACTTTTGTCAGAGGGGGGCGGAATGCCCTTATAATCCATTTCCGCATATTGCCACCTATACCACATCACTTACCTCGTCGTACCTTCCTGTTAAATACAATAATAATTTGTTTAGCTCATATAGGTGCAATTATAGAAATTTACCTATATTTCCAATGACATCACTATAAAACTAATAAAAAAACTATTACTACCTACGCCCATTATTGTAGTTTCTCCATATTTCTCATTTGAATATGGTACTGTTTCTCAATGTCTGTTTCTTCACCGTATGAACCCAACAACACATTTTGTGGTGCCAGCAGATACATAGGCTTTTAATATTTCCGGTAATTATTCCCTATAATTTATCATATTTCCGCCTTCCGTCTGTTAAACCTTTCACGCACATATGACGCAGAGGTTGCCAGATTAGCAATAAGAAATAGAGTTCTCTCACTCTTATAATTACCTCTCCAAAATTAGTTTTCTGCCCACAGCTAACTCAAAGACAACTGCAGAGGTTGAAGTAACTAAACTAAATACCCCTGATGGTAATAAAGGCTTTAAAGTATCCCCAATAGGCTCAAAACCGCGTCATTTTGTCTGAGAGGGTTAATTCAATAGGGATCTATTTGTATACAAGGCAGGCCTTAAGGAGAGGTATTTAGTTTGTTCCCTACGTTTCCATCAAGCTTAAAATTACACCCCCTAGACCCCCTTTCAAGATAAATTTGTACATTTTTCGGTAGAAAAATTTCCCGGCCAGAGGCCGGTTGCTCTTAAATTAAAGGCTCGCTATCGCTCGCCAGGAAAAAATCAACACCTTCATGGCACGAAAGGTCTTAAAATTGATAGTAATGGGGCAAAATGTCTTAAAATGTCCAAACTACTAGGGCGAACGTCTTAAAATCTCAAAAGCAATGGGGCTAAACATGAGGGAGAAAGGGGTCCAGAAAAAACTCTCTCAAGTGGAAATCTCCCCTTAAATGGGCCCCAGACGCTAATACTTCTCTAGTACTTAGTTGCTGTAGTCTGTTTATTGAGAGCGGAGGTAAATTGACCACTTGCGAGTTTCAGGCTATAAGGAAGTTGGCGCCGTAAACATCGATATTTAACAGAAATGCAATAATAATGTACGATAATATTCAAGGACACTAGTGCGACGTTATGAGAGACAATTTATTAGGGAAAATAGGCACCAACAGATTCGCCATATTTTTCTCCATATAGTCCGCATGGAGGATTTTCGTTATCAACAAATTGAAAAATACCCACTTCACAGACAAATACACCAAAAATCTAAGTTAAAGCGGGGGTGTGGGGGCGGCAGCCCCCACCTATAATACTAGGTTAGGTTAGGTAAGGTTGTTAGGTTAGGCTAATGTCCTTTCAAAGGGGTATAGGGTAGTAAACACTAGGATAGCCTATACCCGGTCAGAGGTAAGAAGAAGAAGAAGAGTCCTGCAGTAGTCTCCTTGAATGCTACCCAATGTACGTTTCTGATGGATAAATGCTATGTTGAATTGGGTTCCATGTAATTATATATGGACTACGACCGTATTTTAGCTGTAAATTTCGTTAAATATCGTTGTCTACAGCCCCATCTTCCTTATAGAACGAAACTCGCAAGTCGGCAATTGCTATGTCCTCATCATGATTACTCTGCTATTACGGATAATTTGTACCAACATGTGTTGTTATTAATAAATGTTTGGTATATATATACGACTCTCAGACAGAGTAGTTTCATATATTTCCATTAAGTCTCAAGATATCAGTTGCTAAGGCTTTAAATATACCATCAGCTGGAAAAATAAAATCGAGTAGAGTGTGTGTGTGTACTTACTCTAGTTGTACTTACTCTAGTTGTATTGCGGGAGTGAGCATGCTCGTTATTTCCCGCCTCCTATATGTGTAGGTGTTATATGTATCGTTGGAATGGCTGTGGATGTGTGTGTAGTCTGTATTTTACCCACAGATCCTTCCCAGGCCCAGCTAATTCTTATAATAATAGTCCGAATAGTATGCATACAAGTACAATAGCCCTGACAGGGTTAAAGGATATAAGCCAGATCTCCAATGTTGGTAAAACGGTACCATTAGAAGGAGAACAGTTAACCCTTTGAGTACCAGCGACGTGTGCTATATTTTATTCTAGCTATATTTTGACCATATTATGCTACTTAGGAAGGATCTGTGGTCGTTGGAGATTGTTTGAAGACTTATTATTGCTAGAGGTCCTTCCTAAGCTGAATAATGTTGTCTAATTGTTGCCAGAATATGATAAAAAAGACGTCCCTGGTACTCAATGGGTTATATATATATACTAGCAGGGGTACCCGGCGTTGCCCGGGTAATCACCATAATCACCATCACTACTACAACCACTACTACCACCACAATCACCATCATCAATACTACCATAATCACCGGCCTCGACCTCCCTGTGCCTCATTAAACGGCGACCTCGATTTCGGCCGCTAAATGACCTCCGATTTTGGATCTGACCTCATCCGTACCCCCATTTTGGGGGGCTGCGAACAACTTTCGTTCCATACACCTTTCCGATCGGAGGCCTCCTTCTGCCCCAAACGGCCCTTTTTCCGATTTCGCGCCCATTTTCTCCGTCCCTTTCACCCTGGGGATGTTTTTGTTCTCACTAAAACCTGCCTAGGGACCCCATTACAATGCATACCAAGTATGAACGCTCTAACTTAAAAACTGCGGCCGCCTATAAAGAACAGACAAGACAGACAGACAGACAGACAGACAGACAGACAGACAGACAACCGTAAATATTATATAGAACATAGATATATAAACTCAAATTAATGGCTACACAGTGACATAGATAGTAACTGACAAAGGATAGGATAGGATAGCCTTGATAATTCGTGCGTGGTGTTCCAAGTATACCGGTACTGTGTTTTTTTTTGTATTTTGTTCAACTCACTTTAAATTGTAATATCTTCATCTTGCTTATTCCGCTATTATCCAGGCATTGTTGCAAAATATGTTAAGGGGAGGTATTTAGTTTGTTCCCTACATTTTCATCAAGCTTAAAATTACACCCCCTAGACCCCCTTTCAAGATAAATTTGTAAATTTTTCGGTAGAAAAATGTCCCGGCCGGAGGCCGGTTGCTCTTAAATTACAGGCTCGCTTTCGCTCGCCAGGAAAAAATCGACACCTTAATCGAACGAAAGGTCTTAAAATTGACATAAATGGGGCAAAATGACTTAAAATGTCAAAACTACTAGGGCGAACGTCTTAAAATCTCAAAAGCAATGGGGCTAAACATGAGGGAGAAAGGGGTAAAGAAAAAAATCCCTCAAGTGGAAATCTCCCCTTAACCCCTTGAAGATTATAACGCAATTTGACAGCTTGTTCTGGCTATTAAAAGACGATTGTATTCAGAGTAAGAAGGGAATTTGAAAGTCAGAAGTTTAATTGGGTCCGTCAACTCTCACATATCTTTCTAAAGCTATATAAAATCGGCTAAGGATAGCCTAAATATACTGAATAAACTTCCTGAACCTAAAGGGGTTAAAATATAAGTTTCCTAAATTACACAGCATGACTATTTGCCTTCTGAGACGGTGTGGATAGTGAATTTGCCCGATAGACTAATATTACGAATTACAATTACATTTTCCCTTTTCACTCTCAATTTTCCTATTTATATTGCTGGTATAACTTCAACTCTCTCTCTCTCTCTCTCTCTCTCTCTCCTATCTTTCTCTCTCTCCTATCTTTCTCTCTCTCCTATCTTTCTCTCGCCTCTCTCTCTCTCTCTCTCTCTCTCTCTCTCTCTCTCTCTCTCTCTCTCTCTCTCTCTCTCTCTCCTCTCCTCTCTCGTCTCTCCTCTCTCTCTATCTCTCTCTCTCTCTCTCTCTCTCTCTCTCTCTCTCTCTCTCTCTCTCTCTCTTGACCTCATCTCTCTCTCTCTCTCTCTCTCATCTCTCTCTCTCTCTCTCCTCTCTCTCCTCTCTCTCTCTCTCTCCTCTCTCTCTCTCTCTCTCTCTCTCTCTCTCTCTCTCTGTGTGTATTAAGGAGGGTGGTATAAAGAACAATTACCAGACAGCTTTTTCACCATTAGAGCTTGGGACCTTAGGGTGGGGGGGAGGGAGGGGGAGGGGGGAGGGTATAGAAAGGAAGAGCAAGGAGGGGGGGGGAAGGGGAAATAGGAGGGGGGGTGAAGCAATAGTACAGGGGGGGGGGGGGGGGGGGCTGGAGCAAATAGGGGAAGGGGAGAGCAATTGGGAGGGAGGGGGAGGGGGGTGTGGATAATGGAAGGGGTGGGAGTAATAAGAGGGGGAGTTGGGGACAAGAAGTAGGGGGTGTAGGAGCAAACAGAGGAGGGGGTGGAAACAGATATAATGGAATAGGGATAGAGGTAGGAAGAGATAATAATAATGAGGCTGAAGACACAAAAACAATAACATTATCTATACACTTTATACAGAACATTATGTATACACTTTATACAGAACATTATGTATACACTTTATACAGAACATTATGTATACACTTTATACAGAACATTATGTATACACTCTATACAGAACATTATGTATACACTTTATACAGAACATTATGTATACACTCTATACATAACATTATGTATACACTTTATACAGAACATTATGTATACACTTTATACAGAACATTATGTATACACTTTATACAGAACATTATGTATACACTTTATACAGAACATTATGTATACACTCTATACATAACATTATGTATACACTTTATACAGAACATTATGTATACACTTTATACAGAACATTATGTATACACTTTATACAGAACATTATGTATACACTTTATACAGAACATTATGTATACACTCTATACATAACATTATGTATACACTTTATACAGAACATTATGTATACACTTTATACAGAATATTATGTATACACTTTATACAGAACATTATGTATACACTCTATACAGTACACTATAAAATGATAGTGAACCATATAAAACACAGAACTATGATAGTGAACCATATAAAACACAGAACTATGATACATCACTGGTAAACGCTTTAAGGGGGGGGTGACCTGTTTTTGTTCTGTTCTTTTCTATCTTTCTCTGGCTTGTATCCATTCGGCCCTATTCAGCCAACTATTTTAAGACGTTTATCCCCATCTACGTGTCGATTTCTTCCTGGCGAGCGATAGCGAGCCAGCATTATATGAAGAAATCCGGCTTCGCCGGAGACATATTTCTATCGAAAAATGTACAAATTTAGCCTGCTGTCAAACAAAAATAAAAAATATGCTGGCTCGCTACCGCTCACCAGTAACAAAAATACACCTGAATGGGGATAAACGTCTTAAAACAGTAGGCTGAATGGGGCCAAATGGATACAAGCCAGAGAAAGATAGAAAAGGACAGAACAAAAACAGGTCACCCCCCCCCTTAAGGAGAGGGTAAATCCAATATGTAGAATGTTCCCGTATTTCAATCCATACACAAGGCTTAGTTATAATATCAATGGGAAAAGGGTTAGTATCCTTTATACGCCGTGGTATAGTGGCTTAAAGCATGGACACTCGTCCTAACTGTCGGAGGTTCAAATCCGGCTGAGAGTATAAACACACACACATACAGTATATATATATATATTTTTTCTAATTTTTAACTCCAGTATATTTAACTTCCAATCTTGTTCCAACTGTTCTCTCTCTCTCTCTCTCTCTCTCTCTCTCTCTCTCTCTCTCTCTCTCTCTCTCTCTCTCTCTCTCTCTCTCTCTGAGCCTAGATGCTTGCAGGTAGGTTACATAAGGGCAGGTGTGGCTGGTAGTGTGGCCTTGAGCCCTACACACATACATACACACACTCACGTACATACACTGCATCTCCCCTACACACACACACACACACACACACACACACACACACACCGACCGCACGTATAGACACTGCACCTGCTCTACACACACACACACACACACACAGCACCTCCCCTATACTTGTCTCACTACCATAGACAAGCTGGGGAAGGGCAGTGCAAGGTAGGGTATGGTAGACAATAGGATGGTCTAAAACGTAGGGTAGGCATGACAGTGTTGAGTAAAGTAACTAAGGTATTTATCTACCTATTTCTCCTGGGCGACCTAACTGTGTGTAAGATTTTGTTTTGTGTTTCTGATATGTTGTGATGTCCCTGTTCGGGCTCTGTCTCGAGTCGGCCACCCCCATAAAACAAAGGGAAGGTGCCACAGGATAATAAGAGTTCACATACCAAGGCAATGTAGGGTGAGACTGGCAGGGTTCGCAAATGTAGGGTAGGCTAGGCTGGATAAGGCGATGACAAGGAGGCTGGAGAGTGTTGTGAACGGTAGAATTAACCCTCTGAAGATTATGACGCATTTTGACAGTTTAGTCTAGCTATAATTTGACTATTTCACACAGCTTAGGAAGGATCTGTGTGAATTATGATGGTACAAATTATCTCAAACAACCCTCTGACTTCCATAAACCCTTCCTAAAGTGAATACAATATTCTAGTAATAGCCAGAACACAGGAAATATATATATATAATCGGATCTTGAACGAATTGACAGAGAATCACATGTAGGCAAGTGGGGTAAAAAAAGAGTAAGACAGGTAAGATAGGGTGAGACAGTGTAGGGTAGGTAAGATAGGGTGAGACAGTGTAGGGTAGGTAAGATAGGGTGAGGCAGGGTAGGTAAGATAGGGTGAGACAGGGTAGGTAAGATAGGGTGAGACAGGGTAGGTAAGATAGGGTGAGACAGTGTAGGGTAGGTAAGATAGGGTGAGGCAGGGTAGGGTAGGTAAGATAGGGTGAGACAGGGTAGGTAAGATAGGGTGAGACAGTGTAGGGTAGGTAAGATAGTGTGAGACAGTGTAAGGTAGGTAAGATAGGGTGAGACAGTGTAGGGTAGGTAAGATAGGGTGAGGCAGGGTAGGGTAGGTAAGATAGGGTGAGACAGTGTAGGGTAGGTAAGATAGGGTGAGACAGTGTAGGGTAGGTAAGATAGGGTGAGACAGTGTAGGGTAGGTGAGACAGTGTAGGGTAGGTAAGATAGGGTGAGACAGTGTAGGGTAGGTAAGATAGGGTGAGGCAGGGTAGGTAAGATAGGGTGAGGCAGGGTAGGGTAGGTAAGATAGGGTGAGACAGGGTAGGGTAGGTAAGATAGGGTGAGACAGTGTAGGGTAGGTAAGATAGGGTGAGACAGTGTAGGGTAGGTAAGATAGGGTGAGACAGGGTAGGGTAGGTAAGATAGGGTGAGGCAGTGTAGGGTAGGTAAGATAGGGTGAGACAGTGTAGGGTAGGTAAGCTAGGGTGAGACAGTGTAGGGTAGGTAAGATAGGGTGAGGCAGGGTAGGTAAGATAGGGTGAGACAGTGTAGGGTAGGTAAGATAGGGTGAGGCAGGGTACGGTAGGTAAGATAGGGTGAGGCAGGGTACGGTAGGTAAGATAGGGTGAGACAGTGTAGGGTAGGTAAGATAGGGTGAGACAGTGTAGGGTAGGTAAGATAGGGTGAGGCAGGGTAGGGTAGGTAAGATAGGGTGAGACAGTGTAGGGTAGGTAAGATAGGGTGAGGCAGGGTAGGGTAGGTAAGATAGGGTGAGGCAGGGTAGGGTAGGTAAGATAGGGTGAGACAGTGTAGGGTACGTAAGATAGGGTGAGGCAGGGTAGGGTAGGTAAGATAGGGTGAGACAGGGTAGGGTAGGTAAGATAGTGTGAGACAGTGTAGGGTAGGTAAGATAGGGTGAGACAGTGTAGGGTAGGTAAGATAGGGTGAGACAGTGTAGGGTAGGTAAGATAGGGTGAGACAGTGTAGGGTAGGTAAGATAGGGTGAGGCAGTGTAGGGTAGGTAAGATAGGGTGAGACAGTGTAGGGTAGGTAAGATAGGGTGAGACAGTGTAGGGTAGGTAAGATAGGGTGAGGCAGGGTAGGTAAGATAGGGTGAGACAGGGTAGGGTAGGTAAGATAGGGTGAGACAGTGTAGGGTAGGTAAGATAGGGTGAGGCAGGGTAGGTAAGATAGGGTGAGACAGTGTAGGGTAGGTAAGATAGGGTGAGGCAGGGTAGGTAAGATAGGGTGAGACAGTGTAGGGTAGGTAAGATAGGGTGAGACAGTGTAGGGTAGGTAAGATAGGGTGAGACAGTGTAGGGTAGGTAAGATAGGGTGAGGCAGTGTAGGGTAGGTAAGATAGGGTGAGACAGTGTAGGGTAGGTAAGATAGGGTGAGGCAGTGTAGGGTAAGGTAATAATGGTGAGGCAGTGTAGGGTAGGTAAGATAGGGTGAGGCAGTGTAGGGTAGGTAAGATAGGGTGAGGCAGTGTAGGGTAGGTAAGATAGGGTGAGACAGTGTAGGGTAGGTAGATAGGGTGAGACAGTGTAGGGTAGGTAAGATAGGGTGAGACATGGTAGGGTAGGTAAGATAGGGTGAGGCAGTGTAGGGTAGGTAAGATAGGGTGAGGCCAGTGTAGGGTAGGTAGTCAGATAGGGTGAGACAGTGTAGGGTAGTAAGATAGTTTGAGACAGTGTAGTGGTAGGTAAGATAGGGTGAGGCAGGGTAGGGTAGGTAAGATAGGGTGAGACAGTGTAGGGTAGGTAAGATAGGGTGAGACAGTGTAGGGTAGGTAAGATAGGGTGAGGCAGGGTAGGTAAGATAGGGTGAGGCAGGGTAGGGTAGGTGGTCTAGTGGTTTAGGTGCTGGAGTGCTGCACAACTGGCCTGGACTCAAACCCTGGCTGGGGCATGACACAAAATATTAATATAAGATGGGATGCGACGTTGACGGGTCGAGTACACGAAACATAATTTGAGGCATATGGCTGGAAGGTTGAGCTAAAGAGGTTTACCACTGGTAGCCTATACCGTGTATGGAAACTATTGCTCATGTAAGATCTGTAATGCCTTGCACACAATTTCTTCAGAAGCAATTAATAGTTTCTTAGTAGTAAAACGTAAAATCAAATTATATACCGGGTATTGTTTGTTCTGCACCTTGCAATCACTGTGCCATATATTTGTTTGTTTTTCAATTAGAGCTTCTCCCTGAAATGACCCGTAAATTATATGATATTAATAATTTAGGTTTATTCCATGTAACTAACTAAATCTCTCTCTCTCTCTCTCTCTCTCTCTCTCTCTCTCTCTCTCTAATTGGGTAAATATATTACGTAGATGGTAGACAATGAAGAAGTACCGTAGGTGATTATATGCGTCATATTTCACAGGATTACCAACTCTCTACTTTTCCTTTCATTAACGACGTATACAGACTAAACACACATAACAAAGCCACTCCAACAGCTCCTTCTCCGCTCTCTACACTCTTCCGATAATAGGAAAAGTAGAAAGTATAGCTACGAGGTGCCGTTGTAAAGGCTTATCCCTCAATACCTTCACCTGACCACATTAACCCCTGCCGTACCGGCGACGTCTTTTTTATTATACTCTGGCAACTACTAGACAACTCTATTCAGTTTAGGAAGGACGTCGCCCAATCTCAATTCATCCTTTCAGCTACCATATATCCTTTTTAAGGTTAATAAAGTCGTCTAAATGTAGCTGAAATCAAATTAAATAAGACGTCGCTGGTACTTAAAGGGTTAATCACACACACACACACACACACACACACACACACACACACACACACACACACACACACTATCAAGGCAGAGGTGGAGTAGGGTGGAGAAACGCTCGCTAATTTGCATTCTTGATAGGACGGCTTGTCACGTCAGGGTATGTGTGTGTGAGAGAGAGAGAGAGAGAGAAATAGAGAGAGAGAGAGAGAGAGAGAGAGAGAGAGAGAGAGTGTGTGTGTGTGTGTGTGTGCACGCTTTATCAATTAAGGGGAGATCTCCACTTGAGGGATTTTTTTCTTGACCCCTTTCTCCCTCATGTTTAGCCCCATTGCTTTTTGATATTATAAAACGTTTGCCCCATTAGTTTAGCGATTTTAAGAACTTGCACCCCATATTAAGACCTTTCATGCCATTCAGGTGTCGATTTTATCCTGGCGAGCGATAGCGAGCCTGTAATTTAAGAGGAACCGGCCTTTGGCCGGGACATTTTTCTACCGAAAAATGTACAAATTTATCTTGAAAGGGACTCAAGGGGGTGTAATTTTAAGCTTGATGGAGGTCTAGGGAACAAACTAAATACCTCCCCTTAATAAAGTAGGCCTAGACTAAATAGAAGGGAACCCACCCAAGAAAAACAAAATGCCTGAATGAACGTCTATATTTTTTAGTCACTCCCTTTGAATAATTCATCCTCATTCTCAACCTTCTTTAAGGGGAGGTGGTTAGTTTGTTCCCTAGACCTTCATCAAGCTTAAAATTACACCCCCTTGACTCCCTTTCAAGATAAATTTGTAAATTTTTCGGTAGAAAAATGTCCCGGCCTTCCTCTTAAATTACAGGCTCGCTATCGCTCGCCAGGATAAAATCGACACCTGAATTGCACGAAAGGTCTTAATATGGGGTGAAAGTTCTTAAAATCGCTAAACTAATGGGGCAAACGTTTTATAATATCAAAAGCAATGGGGCTAAACATGAGAGAGAAAGGGGTCCAGAAAAAAATCCCTCAAGTGGAGATCTCCCCTTAAGGGAGCCCACCTCGGTTTGTTTTCTCTTTCTCTCCCTCTCTCTTTGCCTTGTATCCATTCGGCCCCATTAAGCCTATTGTTTTAAAACGTTTACCCCCATCCAGGTGTCAATATTTTCCTGGCGAGCGGTAGCGAGCCAGCATATACATATTTGTTGTTTTGACAGCAACCTAAATTTGTACATTTTTCGATAGAAAAATTTCTCCGGCGAAGCCAGATTTCTCCATACAATGCTGGCTCGCTATCGCTCGCCAGGAAGAAATCGACACCTGGATGGGGATAAACGTTTGGCTGAATGGGGCCGAATGGATACAAGCCAAGGAAAGAGAGAAAAGGAGACAGATAAAACAAAATCCGGTGACCCTCTTATACTATTTGCCTTCCACCATCCTCCTTCCTCCCCAGTGACCACATTATCTCTCACTTCCTTTGATCCTCTCTCTCTCTCTCTCTCTCTCTCTCTCTCTCTCCAGCTCTTCCCTCCAAAACTCGCATCCTCGAGACCTCCCACACTCCCCCTAATGTCCTCCTCTCTCTCCGACCCCTCTCTCTCTCTCTCTCTCTCTCTCTCTCGAGCAAGAGAGGAAACCATTTACAGTGGCAGAGATGATTTTGTTTTCGTTTTTTCCCATTATTAACTACTGCTATTAAAACCCGTAATATATATATATATATATATATATATATATATATATATATATATATATACAGTATATATATATGGAGGTAGATGTGCTGGAAAGTGTGAAAAGGAACAACTTGAGATGGTTCGGCCATATGGAACGCGAGAGAATGACTAAGAGGGTGTACGAGAGCGAGGTGGAGGGACAGAGAGGGAGAGGTAGACCGAATGAGAGGTGGAAGGATGGAGTGAGGAAGTACAAGGCGGGTGCTGGTTGGGGGGAGGGGCGTCGAGTGACTGGGGACAGAGGTGCATGGGGGCGGTTCGTTCGTGGCCACTCCTTCGGGGATCACGGCGTCAGGCAATAGATAGATATATATATATACAATTGCCAGTTGAAATAGCCTTATTTTACTAACTATAAACAAATCATAGGCTTACCATAAACTAACACCAACCTAAGCATAACTCAACCCTAACACAACCTTACCCTATCTATCGAAATACAATATTGAGTCTGAGTCTATCTATCTACTATCTATCTACTCAGGCCCAATCTCCACTTTTTTTTTTTTTTTTTTTTTTTTTTTTTTTTTTTTTTTTCCAACCTAAGCATAACTAAAACTCAACCGTAACCTAACCTGATTCAACCAAGCTTAAAGGGGAGGTTTTTAGTTTGGTCCGTAGATATCCTTCAAGCTAAAGATTACACCCCCTTGAGCCCCTTTCAAGATAAATTTGTACATTTTTCGGTAGCAGAATGTCCCCGCTGACGGCCGGTTCCTCCTAAATTACTGGCTGCTATCGCTCGCCAGGATAAAATCGACACCGTAATGGTCCACGAAAGAACGGTCTTAAAAATTGGACAGGGAAATGAGATGAAAGGTCTTAAAATCGCCAAAATAATGGGTTAGGCGAACCGTGCTTAACATTAGGAAAACAATGGGGCTAAACATTTGAGGGTAGAAGGAAGTCCGGGAAAAAAAAAAATCCCTCCAGTGGACATCTCCCCTTAACAATTCTAAGATACAGCTAAAAGCAAGTCGCGAGTCAACGAAAAGACCTGAAGGCGAATATACGAGAAGCTGAATTAACCAGCAGGCGAAAGGAAAAGTACAACACCCCCCCCCCCTCCCCCTCGCCCTTCCCTACACACACACACACGCACTCACCCACACACACACACACACGCCGACCGTAAATCAAAGCAAATTTCCCGGCTAATTATGGTGTCACGGGTCGAGGTAAACAAAGCGTGGCCTGTAGAGACTTCGGCGGCCTGAATACCTCGGCTGTCTGGGAGGGGGAACCAAGGGACCAATTTGGGAGGGATAGGAAAGGTCGGGAGCGTCACGGCAGGTCAGGTCAGGTGGGCTGGTTGCTTGTTTTGTTGTTTGTTGGCTTGTGTGTGGTTGTTTGTATGTATTTGTTTGTGTAGGATTTTGTTTGTGTGTGTGTGTTTGTATTGTTATCCATATTAACAATGCATATACTGTATATATTAATGCCAGGATGACAACAGCTTCCAGTAGAACCCACATCTCCTCCACGAGTGTGATACTTGGGAGTAGTGTTCCAAGAAACACCAATCGTTATCTCAATTAGGGTCGTGAAAATTGGGAAGAAATTGTTTAAGGGGGTAGTGCTTGTTATTTGGCCTATATATTAATTTATTTATATTTATTTGAGTTACCTCGATAGACCATCAAGCTAAAAAAAAATCTCTCTCTCCTCTCTCTCTAATCCATTTCTCCTCCTAGTTCTCTCCGTTTCTCCATTCCTCCGTCTATGTCGTAATCCCCCTTCATCCCCCAACCCTATGTGTCTTTGGTGCAGCGCCCTATATCACCACCTATTGTGTTCCCTATTGTTGTAGGTCTCCCCTACCCCTCCCCTCTAGACCCCTACCCTCCCCTCTAAGACTCTTCCCCTCCCCTTGTCTCCCCATCCCTCCCCTCTAGTCGCCTACCCCTCCACTCTAGTCTCCTCCACCCTCGTCTCTATTTCCCTCCCTCTCTTTTTGTCTCGCCTTCCACTCTCTTCCCTTCGCTCCCCTGGTCTCCCCTTCCGTCCCTTCTAGTCCCCTTCCCTCCCCTGTAGTCCCCTTCCCCTCCCATCTAGTCCCCTTCCCCTCCCTTCTAGTCCCCTTCCCCTCCCATCTAGTCCCCTTCCCCTCCCATCATCCCCGTCCCCTCCCATCTAGTCCCCTTCCCCTCCCATCTAGTCCCCTTCCCCTCCCATCTAGTCCCCTCCCCTCTCCTCTCCTTCGTTTCCCTTCCCACCCTTCTAGTCCCCACCCCTCTCCTCCCCTTGTCTCCCCTTCCCTCCCTTCTAGACACACACAACCCTCACTGCCACATACACACACACACATACAACCCTCACTGCCACATACACACACACACACACAACCCTCACTGCCACATACACACACACACACATACAACCCTCACTGCCACATACACACACACACACATACAACCCTCACTGCCACATACACACACACACACAACCCTGACTGCCACATAGACACACACACACACACACACACACGTCCCTCACTGCCACATACACACACACACATCCCTCACTGGCACATACACAGACAACCCAAACACACACACACAAACACACACACACACACACACACCCTGACTGCCACATACACACACACACACATCCCTCACTGACACATTCACACAGACAGAGACATCTCTCACTGCCACATACACACACACCCTGACTGCCACATACACAGCTTATCACACATCCCTCACTGAAACATACACACAGACAGACACATCTCTCACTGCCACATACACACAGACCCTGACTGCCACATACACACACACCCTGACTGCCACATACACAGCTTATCACACATCCCTCACTGACACATACACACAGACAGAGACATCTCTCACTGCCACATACACACAGACCCTGACTGCCACATATACAGCTTATCACACCCTGACTGCCACATCTACACATACACACATCCCTCACTGACACAAACACACACACACACACATCCCTCACTGACACATACACACAGACAGACATCTCTCACTGCCACATACACACAGACCCTGACTGCCACATATACAGCTTATCACACACACACACATCCCTCACTGACACATACACACAGACAGAGACATCTCTCACCGGCCATTGACAATACACACCGGACCCCTGACTGCCACATATACAGCTTATCACACACACACACATCCTTCACTGACACATACACACAGAGACATCTCTCACTGCCACATACACACAGACCCTGACTGCCACATATACAGCTTATCACACACACACACACATCCCTCACTGACACATACACACAGACAGACATCTCTCACTGCCACATACACACAGACCCTGACTGCCACATATACAGCTTATCACACCCTGACTGCCACATATACACACACACACATCCCTCACTGCCACATACACACAGACCCTGACTGCCACATATACAGCTTATCACACACACACATCCCTCACTGAAACATACACACAGACAGAGACATCTCTCACTGCCACATACACACAGACCCTGACTGCCACATACACACACACACACACATCCCTCACTGACACATACACACAGACAGAGACATCTCTCACTGCCACATACACAGACCCTGACTGCCACATACATATACAGATTATCACACCCTGACTGCCACATACACACAGACACACATCCCTCACTGACACATACACACAGACCCGACAGCACATAAAAAGCTCTCAACACCCGGACTGCCAGCATCCACAAGACCTGACTGCCACATACATATACAGATTATCACACCCTGACTGCCACATACACACAGACACATCTCTCACTGCCACATACACACAGACCCTGACTGCCACATAAACAGCTTATCACACCCTGACTGCCACATACACACAGACACATCTCTCACTGCCACATACACACAGACCCTGACTGCCACATAAACAGCTTATCACACCCTGACTGCCACATACACACAGACCCTGACTGCCACATACACACAGACCCTGACTGCCACATACACACAGACCCTGACTGCCACATAAACAGCTTATCACACCCTGACTGTTTATACGGTAACCAAACCCTGGCTTACACTCCAAACACACACACACACACACACACACACACACACACACACACACACACACACACCCTGACTGTGTATACGGTAACCAAACCCTGGCTTACACTCCAAACACACACGCT